>JABMCL010001737.1:595000-610000 GCA_018857735.1 Alviniconcha marisindica | reverse complement strand
GAGAGAGACGGAGAGAGACAGACAGAGAAAGAGAGAGAAATACATACCGACAGAGATGGGGACGGACAGACAGACACAGAGAGAGAGACAGAGAGAGACAGAGAGAGAAAGAGAGAGAAAGAGAGACAAAGACAGAGAGTATTATAAATACGTTTTTATCCTGGTGTGTGAAATAATAATAATGTGTAATAGTAACCCTCACAGGCCCTAAGCGGTTACACATTCTTTAAATGTTTTCAAGATTTAATGCATACAACACACACACACACACACACACACACACACACACACACACACACACACACACACACACACACACGCACGCACGCACGCACGCACGCACATACACACACACCACACACACACACACAACACACACACACACACACACACACACACACGCACGCACGCACACATACACACCACACACACACACACACACACACACACACACACACAGCACATACACACACACACACACACACACACACACACACACACACCACACACACACACACACACACGACACACGCACGCACGCACGCACGCACGCACACGCACGCACGCACGCATGCACATACACGCACAAACACACACACACACACACACACACACACACACACACACACACACACACACACACACACACACACACACACACACACACGTATCTCATGGCAATGTGACGTGACTCGCATTTGCATTGTGGAGGAGTGAACTCCACTGTTCACCAGGGTCAATACACTGTGTTCTGACCTTAGGTGTCTGAAACGGGAACGGAGTGATTGATCTGCAGGGGGCACTGTCACGGGTGGGCAAATCCCATTAACCACACTGTGTATGACATGTAACGCAAATGAATATTAATTTTAACAAAATAAAAACTGGAAAGCGCCTACACCAAACGTGAGCCCGATGTGCACAATACAAAACAATGGGTCCCCCTCGCTGCAACCCCCCCCCCCCCACCCCGCTCCCCCACCCTCTCTGCCCCCAGGGTATACAGAAATAAGAGAACAGTGAAACTGTATTAAAAACAAATGAAGCAAATACACTATCGCACTCACTTCAACGTCTTTCTCATCACTTCCAACACACACACACACACACACACACACACACACACACACACACACACACACACACACACACACACACACACACATACACACACGCACGCACGCATGCACATTCACACATACTCACTCACACACACACACACACACACACACACACACACACACACACACACACACACACACACACACGCACGCACGCACGCACGCACGCACGCACGCACGCACATTCACACACACACACACACACACACACACACACACACACACACACACACACACACACACACACACACACACACACTCAACGATCTATTCTGTGTTCAAGAGGGACAACATGCCCAAAGATGTGTCTGGAGGGCGGAATTAACTGATGCTATGGAAAAAGAGAGTCGGTCGGAAAGAATAGGATATAGACTGTTCCAGAACAATGGCGCTTGATGGAAAAATTAGGCACCTTGACCAGAAGAAGACCTGACACGAGCAGCTGGAAGACGACTTAAGAAGCCTAGTGTCGGCGGACGAGCGGAGCTGGCGAGACGGAGCATGTGTCGTGACATGCACTTGCACTCTCAGGCAGCAAATCCCTTGTCACAGGCACAAACACGTCAGTAAAACATTGACCCCTTAACCCCTTCACTGCCATGACGTCATCTGAAAACGACCCATAAAAGTGCAAAATTTGAAACCCGTAACTGTTTCTGTCTTATTGTTCGCACTGTCATGTGAAAGGATTTTCATCGAAACACATAGCATTGAAAGTAGATGTTATAGGAGTGGAAAATAGACTGATTGCAGGCGCGTCCGTGCATCTTTCAGCACGGAGATTTTACAGGCTGGGGCAGTGAAGGGGTTAAGCAATGCTTCTTTCAGTTGAGTTCATGTCAGCTCAACATGGTACCTACGCGCTCGAAAAAGCCCATATGCGCTCCACGCCGTTTCTCGGAGGTTTCCACCCAACGTTGGCTTTGAAACAGTTCCAATGTTTGTCTGATTGACGATGGCCCTCCCTCGTCCTTTCCAGGAAGACCGCTTGCTATAAGCAAGGAAGAAGGGTCCTTCTTTGCCTGGTCAGATCAGTTTAGCATACTGCGTGCCATTTTCTGTCAAAGACTTTCCCCTTTGGAAAAAGCTCTTTGCTTTCGTATTACAACTGTTTTAAAAGAGGGGCCGGAAATCTGGCCGAGGTGGTAAGGGAGAGGGAACATTTACACTGTCACCACTCAAATGATTCTGCATTCAGATGGGCAACGGTGTGAGCCCTTAAATGCTTCATTAACTGTCGGGGTACAGGATTACAAGACAGCGTCTCCAGGGACCGAAACGTTTGAAAAATGCACCGTGTGGGTGGCGGGGCGGGGAGGGGGGGGGGGGGGGAGGAGGGAAGGGAGGGGGGCAAAGTGGAGGGGGCAGTGGTGCGATATATAAACGCAAACAACTATCAGAAAAGCTGAATATCCCCGGCAGCAAGCGAAACACGCAAGGCTCAATTCTGACCTGCTCCGGGTCTAAAAAGGAAGGATCTTTGACGGCTGAGGGCTCGCAGCAGATAAGCGTGGGTGGGCGAGGAGGAGGAGGAGGAGGAGGAGGAGGATTAATCTACTTCCTCCACTCTCGGTACCCCCATCGTGAGACACTGTGAACAACAACAAAATCCACCACCACCACCACCCCTCCCCTCGCAACCCCCCCCCTCCCCCCCCCCCCCCCCCCCCCCCCCCACCGCCCTACTCCTCACCGTACCTCCAAACCGATCCAGTGCTCACTCACTCACTCACTCACTAACACGGCAGACCTCTCCAAGCCACTTGACGGACACGCGGCATCTTACGACAACCCGACACTGGTGACAAGGCGCTCCCGAACCCCCACGCGCCAACCACTTCCGTGACCTGGAAGCGAAAACCTCGACAAGAGGTCAGCGAGCCGTTATTAGCCATATAATACGAGTCCGGCCGCTGTGATGCTTGCTGCTTGCCGCTGCCGTCGTCTTCAGTTTTGAAGGAGACGCCGCTCGGAGCCCCCCAGTGTGATTAGCTTCAAGTCGGGGAGGATTTTGCGGCGGCCATCTGCAGGAGAACCCGGCAAAAGGTCGGTAGTAGTTGTCACACTCGCCACGCGCCGTGATGAGGCTGGGGGTGGCGGTGGTGGTGGTAGGGGGGTGGGGGGAAGAGGGAGAGGAGTGGGTGGGTGTGTGTGTGTGGGGGGGGGGGGGGGGGGGGGGGAGAGGGAGAGGACCCGGACTCTCTATTCAGGGGCGGTTTGTCGACACGCACTTAGTCCGATTGCCAGAGTTCCGGCGAGTGCTCCTTGTGACCACCTCTCCACCTAGCGCCTGAACTCCACCTCCCCCCCCCCCCCCCCCACCTCGCCTCGGTTCCCCCCCCCCCCCCCCCCGTCCCACGTACCTCACCTCACTTCGCCTCGCTTCGGGTTCCCCCTCCCCCTCCAACCCACCCCCTTGCGGTGCCCGCTTGATTGGTGCAGCTGTGGTGCACGACGTTTCTAGTCGTCTTGCTTGACCCACTGACTGTACTACTACTACTAGTACTACTACTAACAATAACAATAGTAATAGTAATAATGTACATTTATCATGCGCTCATCAACGCCCTGAGCGCTCACCTGATACATATTAACCTAAACATGATATTCTAGACACATGTAGAGCACAGTCCTACCAAAACAATTTACATTAAGTACTATACGGAAAACACACGCACACGCACACACACACACACACACACACACACACACTCCCTGTAGTCCAGGGAGAAGCGTAGATGAGTGAACTGCTGAAAATTAGGTTAATACAGGGGAAGGGGGGAGGGGGAGAGGGGGGGAGGGGGGAGGGGGGTGATTTCCTGGCAGTGGGCGAAGCAATCAAAGCTATGTTCTACTTTTGCTCAAACAGTTAAGAAAGAAAACCCCTGGAGAACTTTGGATTCTTAGCAAGTTGGGGTAAGTTACTTGATGTTTTATGCCCCGTCAACCAGTTGATGTTTTACGCCCAGTCAACCAGTTGATGTTTTACGCCCAGTACGGTTCTATCAGGGCGGTGCACGCTGGGCAGGGGCCGGAGAGGGTGGGAGGGGGTGGTAGGCTAATTTTCTGCGTCCGCTAGTACCACACCGCCGGGCAGGAGCACAGAAAGTGTGCTGAACTTTGACCTTGGTACTTGAACACCCATTGGACGGCGTGGTGACGTCAGGGTGGACCACGTTAGCTGCTGCTGTTGTGTTGCTTAATGTCCTCGGATGTCGGTTGACGTATTAGGGACAAGCTGAGACCGACGCGTGAGCATGGTTCAGTATTGCTTTTCGTCCACGGAAACCATAAGACTCGTTAGGACGCAAAGCCCAGGACAGCCACCTCGACTTTCACACAGCTCCTGAACTCTGCCCACCGTTAGTTAGTCACACAGTTAATTGTAGTTCTTTCGAGAGGGCGGTGGTGGGCTTAATTTCTGCGTCCGCAGTACCACACCGCTGGGCAAGACCGCCGGAAGTGTCCCTGAACTTTGACCTTGGTACCTGAACGCCCAGTTAACGGCGTGGTGACGTCAGCGTGGACCACGTTAGTTAGTCACACAGTTAATTGTAGTTCTTTCGAGGGGGCGGTGGTGGGCTTAATTTCTGCGTCCGCAATACCAAAACACCGCGTGGCAAGACCACCGGAAGTGTACTGAACTTTGACCTTGGTACCTGAACGCCCAGTTAACGGCGTGGTGACGTCAGCGTGGACCACGTTAGTTAGTCACACAGTTAATTGTAGTTCTTTCGAGGGGGCGGTGGTGGGCTTAATTTCTGCGTCCGCAGTACCACACCGCGTGGCAAGACCGCCGGAAGTGTACTGAACTTTGACCTTGGTACCTGAACGCCCAGTTAACGGCGTGGTGACGTCAGCGTGGACCACGTTACTTAAGGCAGATAGTTCATTATTTATAGGTCTTGGACTCAGCGTGGACCACGTTAGTTAAGGCAGATAGTTCATTATTATAGGTCTTGGACTCAGCGTGGACCACGTTAGTTAAGGCAGATAGTTCATTATTATAGGTCTTGGACTCAGCGTGGACCACGTTAGTTAAGGCAGATAGTTCATTATTATAGGTCTTGGACTCAGCGTGGACCACGTTAGTTAAGGCAGATAGTTCATTATTATGGGTCTTGGACTCAGCGTGGACCACGTTAGTTAAGGCAGATAGTTCATTATTATAGGTCTTGGACTCAGCGTGGACCACGTTAGTTAAGGCAGATAGTTCATTATTATAGGTCTTGGACTCAGCGTGGACCACGTTAGTTAAGGCAGATAGTTCATTATTACAGGTCTTGGACTCAGCGTGGACCACGTTAGTTAAGGCAGATAGTTCATTATTACAGGTCTTGGACTCAGCGTGGACCACGTTAGTTAAGGCAGATAGTTCATTACTACAGGTCTTGGACTAACCTGGACGTCCCTGCTTTCCGCACAGTGTCACTCACCGCAGACCCAAAACGACAAGGTGCTGAAACCCAATTCACGATCTCGTCACTAAAGCTCTCAGTCGATCGCAGTTTAGCGGAAGAGGGGTTGGTGGCTGCGGGATGAAGTTGCGGAACAAATCAGGAAGAGGGCAATCAGGAGAGAGGCTGACAGCGCACACAGCTGTGCTCTGCCTACTGCAGGTGTACAAGACAGAACCCTCCGCACAGCTAATAGCACTAGACTCTCAGCAGAGGGGGAATTTTAATCTGTGTGGATCCACGCTGGCGCACCGAGCGAGAACTGAAGTGTGAGGGAGACGAGGTGGGGCTTTATTCTCATTGTTGGCTGTGCGTGGAGGGCTGGGTAGGGGGACAAAGGGGGGAGGGGGGGGGAGGGGGGAGGGACGGAAGGGGGCGCAACTTTCCGGAAACAATTACCACAATCGTGAGCAAAACTATGCTGCGCATTCACCACGACCACGAGCACCCACCCATCCAAACAATAAACAAAATATAATGAGACTGGGTGGAAGAGAGAGAGACAGAGAAGACCACAGAGAGAGAGAGAGAGAGAGAGAGAGAGAGAGAGAGAGAGAGAGAGAGAGAGAGAGAGACAGGGAGACACAGTGAGACACAGAGAGACACAGAGAGAGGCGGAGTCACAGAGAGACAGACAGACAGACAGACAACAGACAGAGAGACAGACAGACAGACAGACAGACAGAGAGAAGAGACAGAGACACAGAGAGAGACAGAGAGCAACGAAGGGAGGGGGCGCACGTTCCGGAAACAATTATCATCACAATCGTGAGTAAACTTATGCTGCGCATTCACCATCACCACCACTGCCCACCACCACTGCCCACCATCACCACCACTGCCCACCATCACCACCACTGCCCACCATCACCACCACTGCCCACCACCACTGCCCACCATCACCACCACTGCCCACCACCACTGCCTACCATCACCACCACTGCCCACCATCACCACCACTGCCCACCATCACCACCACTGCCCACCATCCCACCATGCCCACCATCCCACCACTGCCCACCATCACCACCACTGCCCACCACCACTGCCCTACCATCACCACCACTGCCCACCATCACCACCACTGCGCCACCATCACTGCCCACCATCACCACTACTGCCCACCATCACCACTACTGCCCCACCACCACTGCCCACCATCACCACCACTGCCCACCATCACCACTACTGCCCACCACCACTGCCCACCATCACCACCACTGCCCACCACCACTGCCTACCATCACCACCACTGCCCACCATCACTGCCCACCATCACCACCACTGCCCACCATCACCACCACTGCCCACCACCACTGCCTACCATCACCACCACTGCCCACCATCACTGCCCACCATCACCACCACTGCCCACCACCACTGCCCACCATCACCACCACTGCCCACCACCACTGCCCACCACACCACCTGCCCACCATCACACCACTGCCACCACACGCCCACCTCACCACCACTGCCCACCACCACTGCCACCATCACCACCTGCCCACCACCACTGCCCACCATCACCACCACTGCCCACCATCACCACCACTGCCCACCACCACTGCCCACCATCACCACCCTGCCCACCACCACTGCCACCATCACCACCACTGCCCACCACCACTGGCCTACCATCACCACCACTGCCCACCATCACCACCACTGCCCACCATCACCACCACTGCCCACCACCACTGCCCACCATCACCATCACTGCCCACGACCACTGCCTACCATCACCCCCAAAATATAATGAGACTGGGCGTTTGCTGGGCGTTTGCAGACTCGCAGACGGAAGGAAACCGGCATTGCAGTCGCGTCGGCGTAATGGTTAATGGTGTGTGTGCGTGCGTGCGTGCGTGCGTGCGTGCGTGCGTGCGTGCGTGCGTGCGTGCGTGCGTGCGTGCGTGCGTGTGCGTGTGTGTGTGTGTGTGTGCGCGCGCGCGCGCGTGTACGTGTGCGTATGTGTATGTGTGTGTAAACTGTATGTGCGTGCGTGCGTGCGTGCGTGAGTGCGTGCGTGCGTGCGTGCGTGCGTGCGTGCGTGCGTGCGTGCGTGCGTGCGTGCGTGCGTGCGTGTGTGTGTGTAAACTGTTGTATAGCGTGTAGTTGAAAAACAAATGTCTGTATCTATGGTATTTATAGACGAATAAAACTCTTGTGTCTTATAATCCGCTTCTGATTATAAAAACTCCGGCGACCTCAAACGTACGACCCTAACGCAGTAATTAGGTTCTGCCTCGAAGCCGACCCCCCCCCCCCCCCCCCCCCCCCCCCCCCCCCCCCCCCCCCCCCCCCCCCCCCCCCCCCCCCCCCCCCCCCCCCCCCCCCCCCAACCCCCATCCCCACCCCCTTCCCCTTCATCTGTTTAACCTAATGCGCCCGGCACCCGTAAACTTCAAGTGCGTCATTATTTCACTGAAGGTTGCCGTAAATGGAAATCGATGGAGTAAGCTCAACAAGGGCAAGGCGGAAGCAACGGAAGAATGAGAACAAGAAGACCTTTAGTCGAGTGTGAAAGCCGTCCCAACACTTCCGAGACGTCGGTGCGGTTTCATGCCAATTAGGCAGTCATTTTATTCAGCGTCCGGGGAAACAACTCATTCTCAAACGTGCAGGAGCCATTTCCATTCTCCAGCGTCCGAGAAACGCTTCCGTCCTCAAGTTGTGAAAGAAAACCCTCTTCCATTCTCAAGCGTAAAAAGAACCAGCTCCATTCTCAAACGTAAACAACAACAAAATCATGTCCATTCTCAAGTGTGGGGGGAAAAAATCCATTATCAGGCGTAAGGTAACATTTTCATTCTTAAGCGGCCAAGAAACATTTTCATTCTCAAGCGTTCAGTTCCATTCCAAGACGTCCGCGAAACGCTCACACCCCCGAGCGTTCAAGAACTATACTTCCATCCTCGCAGAGAGTGGCAGTCGTTTGTGGCGGGCTGTATGGCGGGTATGTAGTGAAGGACAGCGCATCTGACGTCCCGGCAGCTGCACCATTAGGTTCCCCACTGCCAACCAGCTCTCACGTCTGGCTCCCAGTTCCACACCCCGATTTCTCACTGCGCCACAACTCTCACGTCTGGCTCTCAATGCCACACCCTGGTTTCCCACTGCCGCCCAACTCTCATGTCTGGCTCCCAGTGCCACATCCGGGTTTCCCACTAAGACCAAACTCTCCCAGTGCCACACCGGTTCCCCACTAAGACCCAACTCTCCCGGTGCCACCCGGTTCCCCAATAAGACCCAACTTCCCAAGTGACACACCGGGTCCCCCCTAAGACCCAACTCTCCCAGTGCCAGAATCCCGGTTCCCCACTACCACCCAACCCCCACGTCTGACTCCCACTACCACTCAGCTCACACGTCTGACTCCCAGTGCCACCAAACCCTCACGTCTGACTCCCACTACCACCCAACCCTCATGTCTGACTCCCAGTGCCACCCAACCCTCACGTCTGACTCCCACTACCACCCAACCCTCATGTCTGACTCCCAGTGCCACCCAACCCTCACGTCTGCTCCCAGTGCCACCCAACCCTCACGTCTGACTCCCACTACCACCCAACCCTCATGTCTGACTCACAGTGCCACCCAACCCTCACGTCTGACTCCCACTCCACCCAACCCTCACGTCTGACTCCCACTACCACCCAACCCTCATGTCTGACTCACAGTGCCACCCAACCCTCACGTCTGACTCCCCACTACTACCCAACCCTCACTTCTGACTCCCCACTACTACCCAACCCTCACGTCTGGCTCCCACTGCCACCCAACCCTCACTTCTGACTCCCCACTACTACCCAACCCTCACTTCTGACTCCCCACTACTACCCAACCCTCACTGTCTGACTCCCCACTACTACCCAACCCTCACGTTCTGACTCCCCACTACTACCCAACCCTCACGTCTGGCTCCCACTGCCACCCAACCCTCATCGTCTGGCTCCCAGTGCCACCCAACCCTCACGTCTGGCTCCCAGTGCCACCCAACCCTCACGTCTGGCTCCCAGTGCCACCAACCCTCACGTCTGGCTCCCAGTGCCACCAACCCTCACGTCTGGCTCCCAGTGCCACCAACCCTCACGTCGGGTCCCAGTGCCCCAACCCTCACGTCTGGCTCCCATGCCACCCAACCCTCACGTCTGGCTCCCACTGCCACCCAACCCTCACGTCTGGCTCCCACTGCCACCCAACCCTCACGTCTGGCTCCCAGTGCCACCCAACCCTCACGTCTGGCTCCCACTGCCACACACCAAGAAACCGTCTCAGCTGACGGGCCGAACGACACGAGGGCCTGACGTTAAACACGACGACGTCACTCGGGGCGTGAGTCTTAATTTCCAGAAGACAACAACATCGGCCTGGGCGGAGGGAGGGGTTCCAGGGACAACCGTACGGGCCACCACCATAATAATAATAATAATAATAATGTACATTTATCATGCGCTCATCGACGCCCTGAGCGCTCACATGATACATATTAACCTAAATATGATATTCTATACACATGCAGAGCATAGTTCTACCAAAACAATTTACATAAAGTATTATAAAAAATAAAAATTTTAAAAACGCACTACACGCACACACACACACACACACACACACACACACACACACACACACACACACACACACACACACACACACACACACACCATGTTCGGATCTGAGGGCGACCACCAGCAGATTGCGAGGGCTTCGGCTAGCTGTCACTGGTGTCCATCTCCTTGCAGAAGTGGGAGTGACACAGACTATGCTATGGCCTCCAGACGTAGTGTGCAGTGTGGGAGCCCATTAAGGAAACGACTGCACACGCAATCGACAACCGGGAACGCTGAAGGGGTATGGGGTGGGGTGGGTGGGGTGGGGGGGGGGGAGTTTACGGTGAAGAGGTGAACAACGGTTTTTGCCACTGAAAATAGAAAAAAAACAAAAAACAGGCGGAGAAGTCGATATTTTCTTTAAATGACTCCACGAGAAATAGTTGATCAAGAGTCGATCCTGTACAGCGGAGTTGACCGGCCCAACAATTTTCTTCTCAACAGTTAATTATCAATACCAATCGTTACTAATTGAGTAATTCATTCATTTACTGATTTACTTGTTTCTCATCTTATTTGTTCAGTTATTGCTTGGCCCGCTAGTTTTTTGTTTGTTTGTTGTTTGTTTGTTTTGTTTTCTTTATTTGTTTTTGTTTCTGTTTTTTGGTTGTTGTTGTTGTTTTATGTTGACCCAGAAAATGACTGAATCATGAACGCAGTAGAGCTTACTCCAATGACGCGTTTCTAGCCAACTAACAGACTCATTTTCTAGTAAATGTCGCACTTGCACACAGTCCATTTGTTTGTTAATGCGTAGAGCTAAGCCAAGACGATCCCCAAAGCACGTGGTAACTTACACAAAACTCATTTGGTAGCACGGTTAGAAATGCAGTACAGAAGCAAGCAAAAGACGTGATTCTTCTTTCTTTCTTCTTTCTTCTAGGTCAAGACAAAACCCTTCGCCACAGCGGAGCTAAAAACATTTTTCTTTTTTCTTCTTTCTTTCTCTCCCCCCCCCCCCCCCCCCCCCCCCCCCCCCCCCCCCCCCCCCCTCCCCCACTCCCCCTTCCCCCCCCCCCCCCCCCCCCCCGCCCCCGGTTTCGTTGACGGGTATGTAGATCGTCAACAACAACAACAAAAACAACAATAACAACAGCAAACAGAAAAGAGAAAGCAGGAGTTTCCCTGTGTAAACAAGCAATTTGCCCACAGCAAGCGTTCTGCTGTTACCTGTATACAAGCAACGGATGGACTGTTGGGCTTAGCGTCCACAGAGACCTCAGGATCATGCTTTACTGGGGACTCCGGCCCGCAGGTGACAAGTAGTTCAGTTCAGTGTTGCTTTACGTCCACAGAGACCATAATATTAGTAAAGGACTATTAGGGACTGGGAGCCCAGGACGGCCACCTCGACTTTCACACAGTTCCTGAGCTCTGAGCTCAAACTCAGTGTTGCTTAACGTCCGCAGAGACTATAATTAGTAAAAGGACTATTAGGGACGGGGAGCCCAGGACGGCCACCTCGACTTTCACACAGTTTTTGAGCTCTGTAACAATAAACCCAGCTCCCAAGTGTCGTGTTTCAGTCCGTGTCAGAGCTCAGGAGCTGTGTCAGTGTCGAGGTGGACGTCTTGGGCTCCCGTCCCTAATAAACCTACGGTTTCTGTGTACGTAAAGCAACACTTCATCATCATTTCAGTCCGTGGTACCACCGACCCGTCCCCCCTCCTACCCTGTCCTGCCTGCATGCCTGATCAGCATCCTGGGATTCCCCCCCCCCCCCCTCCCCCCCCCCACAAGAAAGAAGATGGGAGTGGGCAGATCTGGTCAATGCCGTGCAGCGATATGTACGCGCATCACGCCTCTCTATGACGTGGGTCATCGCGGAACGTCAGGACGTCAAGAAAGACGTCAGGGCACGAGGCGTCGGGGCGTCACTGAGGGACACGAGACCTCAGGGCGTGCGTGGGTCTCAGGGATACAAGGGCAGGACGGGAGGGAGTGCAGGGGAGGGGGGAGGTTGTTGGGGGGGGGGGGGGTGAGGGGAGGGGGAGGAGGGGGAGGGTGGGTGGGGGGGATGTGCAGGGGAGGGAAGGTTGTGGGGGGGTGGGGGGGTGTAGGAGGAGGGGGGAGGTTGTGGGGGGGGGGGGGGGGGGTCCCAAACACCTCGAGAGGCGAATGACACTGGCTCGGGGAAGCGAGGGGGAGGTGTGAGAGTCTGTCTGTCTGTCTGCTGTCTAGGACTGACAGGAAGTGGTATGTAAACATGGTGCTTAACGTCCACAGAAACCATAAAGCTTATTAGGGACGGGGAGAACGGGGGGGGGGGGGGGGGGGGGGGGGGGGGGGGGGGGGGGGGAGAGGGAGATTATATACCTATCGCTAAATTGTCACCACCAGAATGTCTTCTGCATTAAGGTGGGTAGCGATGAGAGTCATTTTAATGTTTCAGTAGGAAGTCAGGGACAAGTCACAAGACAGTGTCCACAAACCACAACCTTTTCGAAGAGAAAGGAGAGCCGAAGCGGTATCGAACCGAGGTCCTTCCGCTTAAGAGCCTACCGCCTTACCGCTAGGCCAAACCGGCTCACAGTGGGACTGACAGGGCAGGTCTGTCCGTATGAACCCACAGGACCAGTGAGCTGGTCCGGAGCAGGGTGAGAAAGATTGATTTCGCCGGCAGGAACAAGCGGGGGACGCCTTTGACGGGAGGTTTAGAGACTGGTTACAAAATCCGCTGGAAGACACAATGGGACGGTCTGATTGGAGCGATCAAGCTTTCTTTGTCCTGCTGGGAGAGGCAACGGGATGCTGTGAGTGAATCGAGAGTGAAAGATTGTTTACTGCTTCCGCTTGGACGTATAAAAGAACACTTTGGTTGGAGGATGAGACTGAAGAGATTAGTTACATTCCCGCTTCTGTCTGTGTGTGTGTGTGTGTGTGTGTGTGTGTGTGTGTGTGTGTGTGTGTGTGTGTGTGTGTGTGTGTGTGTGTATCTGTCTGTGTCTCTGTTTATATGTGTGTGTGTGTGGGTGTGTGTGTGTGGTGTGTGTTGTGTGTGTGTGTCTGTCTGTGTCTCTGTTATATGTTTGTGTGTTGTGTTGTTGTGTGTGTGTGTGTGTGTGTGTGTGTGTGTGTGGTAATCTGCTGTCTCTGTACATGTTTGTGTGTGTGTGTGTGTGTGTGTGTGTGTGTGTTTTGTGTGTGTCTGTGTTTTGTTGTCTTCTGTCTGTTGTCTTCTTGTGTCTGAGCGAATCTCGCCCCACCCCACCCCTCCCCCCTCCACACACCCCCACACCCCTTCTCCCCCCCCCCTCCCCCTCCCCAATCCCCTCCACCCTCTATGCAATACACGTGGCAGTCATTTCGGATATTTGTAGCAGTTTCCGAGTAACAGGGCGTTACGAATGAGTTGTAGTAGCACCAAGCAACTCTGCCAGCAAGAACATTGACAAGTAGCTGCACCTCCAGCCTAGCCTTGCCTTTTAACCTAGCCTTTTAGCCTAGCCTAGCCTAGCCTTCTAGCCTAGCATAGCCTTTTAGCCTAGCCTTTTAACCTAGCCTACCTAGCCTTCTAGCCTAGCCTAGCCTAGCCTTCTAGCCTAGCCTAGCCTTCTAGCCTAGCCTAGCCTTCTAGCCTAGCCTGCATCTCGTTGCTATTGGGGCTCCTGGGGAGTGCAGCCAGTGTCAGTGTTCTGTGCACCGAGATGACGGCTACAATCGGACCTCTCCGTCAAAGACAAGGCTGCTTGCTTCCAGACACACCAACAGTGCCTCCTGACAGTTGTCTCCCGATCAATATCAGTTGTATCTAGAGGCATGACACTTCCAGACACGCGCCAGCACCAACAACCGAAACTGACAGGATAAGCAGACAATTTTCTTCTTCTGTTTTTTTCTTCTCCATTTATCATCGTTTTACCTGTCAGTCTGTTGCTTGGAAAACTAAAGGGTTTGGGCTCGAAATTGTGCCCATCTTTTGTCTTGTCCCATTAAAATTAGTGCTCTTGTTAACCGTTTGTGTGTTTGGACCAATATTTTTGCGTCGATTTTATCTTCTTTTCTGTTGCAGCTGTTTGTTAATATTTGTATGCGCACACACACACACGCGCCCTCGAGCAAGCACGCACGCATGCTCGCACGTATACACACACATACACACACTCATACACACACGCGCGCGTGCGCGCACACACACATACGCACACACACACACACACACACACACACACACACACACACACACACAAACACACAACAACACCAGACTCACACACACACACACACACACAACACACACACCACACACACACACACACACACAGACTCACACACACACACACACACACACACACACACACACACACACACACACAGCCACCACCACCACACACACACACACACACACACACACACACACACACACAATCACACACACACACACACACACACACACATCACACACACACACACACACACACACACACACACACACACACACACACACACACACACACACACCACACACACACACACACACACACAACACACACACACACCACACACACACACACACACACACACACACACACACACACACACACACACAACACACACACACACACACACACACACCCACCCACAACCACCACACACCACCCACCCCCACACACACACACACACCACACACACACCCGCCGCGCGCGCCACACACACACGCGCACACACAAACAAAATCACACAAATACACGGCAAACAAAATCTTGTAACGTTAGAATGTCATTTATTTTCTCCAGCGAATGTCCGCCCCCCTCATCTAGCCCAGCAATCCACAGAAAGAGACGTTGTTTTCTGCACATCCAGATTGTC
>JABMCL010001737.1:585000-590000 GCA_018857735.1 Alviniconcha marisindica | reverse complement strand
GCTATCAACAGGTCCCCCTCCAGCTTTCAAGAATAGTGCAGGTCAGAGTATAACCCTGGCTGCTTCGCCTGCTGCCAGGAATTCTGCTCGTCTTACTTCTCTGCCTTCGCGGTTGATTCAGCTACACTTCTTCTCAGTCTTCTTCAAGCATAGAAAGGGGAGTGCGAGGGGTTGGGGGGTGGGTTGGGGGGTGGGGGGGGGGGGGGGGGGGGACAGGAACAGTCAGCAGCAGCTTGCTTGTCATAAAATGACTGTTTCGTTCCGCCCATGAATCTCTTTTGCGGTTGACTGGGCGTCAAGTGAGGATTATCCGCCTGTCCACTTCAGAGACGATGAGTCTCATCGCGAGTAAGAATCGGAAGCAATGAGTTCCGTTTCATCTTTTCATTCCATTCTGTATCCCTCCGAACCTCCTAGTCTCCCAGCACACACACACACACACACACATGCACATATACTCACAAACGCGCGCGTTCGCACGTATACACACATGCACATAAAAATGATATACATAAACGCGCACGCTCGCACGTACACACACATGAACACACACACACACACACACACACACACACACACACACACACACACACCACACACACACACACACACACACACCGCACACCACACAACGCACACACACTACGCAAAACACACACACAACCGCAACTCTGTGGTCCGATACAACCAAAACAACACGCGCAGTTTTGATCCAAGTAAGCAACCTTCAACGCCGCCAAACAGTTTTAGTACGGTCGTAACGGCCGGCCCCAAAGAGAGCAGAAACCGTCTATCGCAGGGCTATATTACAGTATAACCATGACCACACAAGCAGTTTCCAGGTGAGGTGGGAGGTGGGAGGTGGCCAGGGTGGGAGGGCAAAAATCCGGTCTCATGCCAGGCTATAGTAAGTAGATCATGACCAATTTGCAGGTGAGGCGAGAGGTGGCGGGGGTTGGAGAGCAAAAACCCGGTCTATCGCCAGGCTATATTATAACAGACCATGACCAACCATCAGTTTCCAGGTGAGGCGAGAGGTGGTGGGGGTTGGAGAGCAAAACCCGGTCTAATGCCAGGCTATATTATAACAGACCATGACCAACCATCAGTTTCCAGGTGAGGCGAGAGGGGGTTGGAGAGCAAAAACCCGGTCTATCGCCAGGCTATATTATAACAGACCATGACCAACCATCAGTTTCCAGGTGAGGCGAGAGGGGGTTGGAGAGCAAAAACCCGGTCTAATGCCAGGCTATAGTAAGTAGACCATGACCAACCATCAGTTTCCAGGTGAGGCGAGAGGGGAAGGTGGTGAAGGTGGTAGGGCAGTGGTGGGGTGGGAGGGCAGAAACCGTCTATCGTAGGGTTATATTACAGTAGACCGTGACCACACAATCAGTTTCCAGGTGAGGCGAGAGGCGGTGGGGGTGGGGGCGGGGGTGGAAGGTGATGGGAGGGACGGAGGAGGACGCTGCAAGGCAGCATCAGAACTGCATGTTGATTGCATGCGGCGCCAGATGGTCAGCTGGAGCCTGATAAGCTGCCAAGAGTTAGGATGCTGGCTCGCAGTTCCTCCTCCTCCTCCTCTCTCCTCCTCCTCCTCCCTCCTCCTCCTCCTCCTTCTTCTTCTTCTTCTTCCCTTTTTATTGAAAGTCTTTTCACACAAGTGATATATTAGGCCGATCTTACAATGATCATGCTAAATGCACCAATAATACCTTGTAGTTCTTTAAAAATAAAAAATAATAAAAATGTTCGTGTCGTCTTGTTGTTCTTGTTGTTCTTGTTTTGGTGGTGGTGGTGGTGGTAGTTTTTACTTTGTTTTGTTCTTTGTTTGTCAGTGGTAGGGAGCAACTCTCTATCTGATGCAGGTAGCACAGTGCACAATTTAATCTCGGGCTGACGGCCGGAGAAGGTTCTCTGTCATGCGCCATTTATGGAGCTTGTTCTGTTTCGTCCCCCTATGAGAAAGGAAAAAAAGCTTGACAATAATGATGGTGCGTGATGATGATGATGGTGATGGTGATGATGAGATGGATGGAAATAATTATTTGAGACTGTTGGTGTTGCTAGTTGGTGTCCCTGCTCTTCCATCTCTCTCAAGATCGCTCTCCTTCCCTCCTTCCTTCCCCCTCCCCTCCACCACCTCCCCCCCCCCCCCCCCCCCCACACCTTACCCATTAAAATTCCTTCTTTCATCTCCTCTCCCTCTCTCTCTCTCTCCTCTCCTCTCCCTCTCTCTCTCTCTCTCTCTCCCTCCTCTGCACCCTTCTCTCTCTCTCATCTCTCATCTCTCTCTCCTCTCTCTCTCTCCTCTCCTCTCTCTCTCTCTCTCTCTCTTTATCTCTCTCTCTCTCAGCACCAACACTCTCTCTCTCTCTCTCTCTCTCTCTCTCTCTCTCCTCTCTCTCTCTCTTCTCTTCATACGTTCAGTGCCAAATTTTTAGGGGAGGGGTGGGTGCGTGCGTGCGTGCGTGCGTGCTTTCGTGCATTGTGGGTGTGGTGCGTGCGTGCGTGTGTGTGGGTGTGTGCGTGCGTGTGTGTGTATGTGTGTGTGTGTGTGTGTGTGTGTATGTGTGCGTGCGTGCGCGCGCGCGCGTGTGTGTGTGTGTGTTTGTGTGTGTGTGCGTGGAGGTGAGGGGGCGACTGGTGGACGCACGTGCACCTTGTTAGCCCCGAGCCAGACGAGCGGATGGCTATAAACAATAATGTTGAATGAAGCGTGACGGGGATTGGGCGCAGCTCGCTGATGCGTCCGCTACATCCAGGTAGCCTGCAACGATACCTATCAGCATTCCCACCTACGCCAGCACAACATTCCAAGACTTCAAGAAGAAGAAGGGCAAAAAAAGAAGCGAGAGAGTGAGAGAGTGTGTGTGTGTGTGTGTGTGTGTGGTGTGTGTGTGTGTGTGTGTGTGTGTGTGTGTGTGTGTGTGTGTGTGTGTCTGTCTGTCTGTCTGTCTCTGTCTGTGAGAGAGAGAGAGGGAGAGAGAGGAGGGGGCAAGCTCTTGATGTTGGCGGTACTTCGTCGATTTGCAGTTCACTATATTATATAAATACATATATAGATTTTCCATCAGTGCAATTCAATTTTGCCCGTTCGCCTGCTACGTAAATTGGGCGCGCGTACGCACACACACATGCACGCACGCGCGCTCATACACACACACACACACACACACACACACACACACACACACACACACACACACACACATACACACGCGCGCGCGCGCACGCACGCACGCACGCACGCCACGCACGCACGCACGCACGCACACAGAGTTTATAAGTAGTTGTTTTAACTGTTAACTTGGAGGGAGGGGAAGCATGGGGAATAAAAGAGATCAATGTGTGACGAAATTCGTTCACTAACAGTTAGTCCCTTTGAGGAAGTAAAAATAGGGCCCGTACGTATTACAGACACAAGGGGAAATCACTCCAGTCAACGCTGGGTCAACCTCAACCCTTTCTCCAGAACTGGCGGTGTTGCGCCGAACATCCAACCATCCAGTATAGTAATTAAGCCTGCACTTCATGGCAAAACACATCAACTGCTCTTGGCATTTGTCTTTTTCCTTTTTCCTTTTTGCTTTGTATGTGCGAGTGTTGAGTGAGTGAGTGAGTGAGTGAGTGAGTGAGTGTGTGTGTGTGTGTGTGTGTGTGTGTGTGTGTGTGTGTGTGTGTGTGTGTGTGTGTGTGTGTGTGTGTGTGTAGTGCGTGCGTGTGTGTGTGTGTGTGTGTGTTGTGTGTGTGTGTGTGTGTGTGTGTGTGTGTGTGTGCGTATGTGTGTGTGTGTGTGTGTGTGTGTGTGTGTGTGTGTGTGTGTGTGTGTGTGTGTGTGTGTGTGTGTGTGTGTGTGTGTGTGTAAGTGCGTGCGTGCGTGCGTGTTTTTTTCATCTGATCGAGTTCTGAACTTTTGCCGTTTGTTCTACAGAAGTGTTTTTGTTATTGTTATTGTTGTTGTTTTGCTTTGTCTTGATGTTCTTACGCAGTTCTGACCGTTTGTCACGTGCTCTGAACGTTCGTCAGGTGTTTGGCAGTTTGCCACAAGTTCTGAACGCTTCCCTCCCGACATTGTGAGACTAATGGCGTCATGCACTCAGTAGTTTCGCCGAGGCTTTGATTGACACATCGACACTCTGACCGTCAGCTCCGCCCTCAAGCCTGGAAAGTAAGTGGATTTTTATTCTCTCTCTCTCTCTCTCTCTCTCTCTCTCTCTCTCTCTCTCTCTCTCTCTCTTGCTAGACTTATTCCTCAGCAACACTAATATACAAGCTGCTGATTGGCCGGGATGTTTCCCGCGCCTTTTTGATTGGCAGCGTGGAGCGGTCCGCCATTATCATAACTGCAGCCGCGACAAGATACAGCATCGCCGCATGCTCAACATTTGTTCAAACACAGGAAAAAGTGTTGTTGTTTTTAAAGAAGTTAACAGGACAACACAAAACATGTGCACACTTTCAAGCAAGCCTCCTTTTTCCAAGCAACGGACTGACAGCTAGGCAAACGATGATAGATGAAAATGGTCTCCTTATCCCGTTTCGTTTATTGAGTTAATCACTACTGTTACTGCATCATTCAAATGGTCTCTTTACCCCGTTTCGCTTGCTGAGTTAATCACTACTGCTACATCATTTAAATGGTCTCCTTATCTTGTTTCGCTTACTGAGTTAATCACTGCTGCTACATCATTCAAATGGTCTCTTTACCCCGTTTCGCTTGTTGAGTTAATCACTACTGCTACATCATTCAAATGGTCTCTTTATCCCGTTTCGCTATTGAGTTAATCACTACTGCTACATCATTCAAATGGTCTCTTTAACCCGTTTCGCTATTGAGTTAATCACTACTACTACATCATTCAAATGGTCTCTTTACCCCGTTTCGCTTATTGAATTAATCACCAGAGCTAGGCAAACGATGACAGATGAAAATGGTCTCCTTACCCGTTTCGCTTATTGAGTTAATCACTACTGCTACATCATTCAAATGGTCTCCT
>JABMCL010001737.1:570000-577500 GCA_018857735.1 Alviniconcha marisindica | reverse complement strand
ATGTAGGTCCACGGACTTAGGAGGACTGGTTTAGGCAAGGACTTACATATATGTGTATATTAGTATATAATATGTAGGTCCACGGATTTAGGACTGGTTTAGGCAAGGACTTACATATATATGTATATAAGTATATATGTAGGTCCATGGGGTTAGGAATAGGAGGACTGGTTTAGGCAAAGACTTACATATATATATATGTGTGTATTAGCATATACTATGTAGGTCCACGGGTTTAGGAGGACTGGTTTAGGCAAGGACATACATATATATTTTTATAAGTATATCCGTAGGACTGGTTTAGGCAAGGACTTACATATCTATGTTTATTAGTATATAATTATGTAGGTCCATGGGTTTTGGAGATGACAGCAGCATGTAATGAGAAACAACGGAAGTAAGCCTCCGTCAAGCGGTCGCGTGCTCACTGTCACTTCAGCACCCCAGCATGGGACGTAATCTCTTGTAATATCACAGGAGACGTGATTATATTGTCACTGAAAAGACAGGTTACGTAACATGATATTCTATTAAGAAGGGGGGGGGGGATGGGGAAGTGGAGGGGGGGGGGAGTATGTATAATTATGCTGGGCGAAAGGGGGCTGCATGTGCCACTGCGGTCACTAAGGGGCGTGTCAGCATCATTAACCGACCTGCACATGCTGTTGCTAGCCTACTACCGTAATACGAGACGCCTCTGCCGCCTGACTACAGATATGTAGCGTGTGTCAGAGTTATGTCACTACCAGCTGACAGCACGCAAGTGAGACAGGTTTTGGTTTGTTTTGTTTTGCTTTTTGACACATACTATTAAACCAAAGTAGACATGTGGAGCGTGGGGAGAGAGAGAGAGAGAGAGAGAGAGAGAGAGAGAGAGAGAGAGGCAGACAGAGACACAGACACAGACTGAGAGACACAGACAGACAAAGAGTAAAACAGAGAGAGACAGAGAGAGCAAGAAAGACAGAGAGACAGAGACAAACAGAGAGACAGGGAGAGATAGACAGAGACAGACAGAGACAGACAGAAATACAGACACGGAGAGACAGACAGAAAAACAGAGAGAGACCGGGAGAGAGAAACAGACAGACAGACCATGTGACAGACAGAGACACAGACATCAAGAGTGCTGGAGACAGCGAGATTAGATGTTTAACTGAACTAACCCAAGATTCATTTGAAGGAGACAGACAGACACAGGGAGAGTCACAGAGAGACTCAGTGAGAGACAGAGACAGACAGAGAGAGAGAGAGATATCAGTGCAGTAAGTATTATTGTAACCATGTGTTGCATGCAGCACTACGGCTTTCCAACACGAAACGACACCAGGATTATACACATATCTGTTGCCACAAGGTCACTGAAGCAGCACACACACGAAGATAGGAAACAGCCACAGGATACGAGTGTGTATATATATTACCCCCGGCCAAAACACACACACACACACACACACACACACACACACACACACTGACACAAAAGCACGCACTGACGCGCTCGCGCGCGCGCACACACACACACACACACACACACACACACACACACACACACACACACACACACACACACACATAAACACATAAAGTAAACAACACACAAACACACACACACACACACAACACACACACACACACACACACACACACACACACACACACCACACACACACATACACGCACACACACAAACGCACAACAACACCACCACAAACACACACACACACACACACACACACACACACACACACACACCACACACAACACACACACACACACACACACAAACACACACACACACATAAAATTGATAAACACACAAACACACACACACACACAAACGGACACACACACACACACACACACACACACACACACACACACACACACACACACACCACCTGAACATCCAACACACCTAAAAACACAGCCCTGCGGCCCAAGCCAGGACAGGCGGCTGAAGAGGGAAGGGGGGCGCGAGCTGTCGTGGAGGGTGGACCGGCGGTGGAGGGGGTCGGGGGGCAGGCACTTACCTGGCTCTCCATCTCCTGAATTTCATCGATGGTGTCCGGGGGGTCTTCCTTGGCTCCCATTGTGCCCCAGTGCGCTGGCGGCGGCGGTAAACTCCACTCCGACGCCTCAATGGTGGCAGCTTAGCTTCAGCGTCAACCGCCCGGCTCCCGGCAAAACGCCGCTCGTCTCAGTACTCCACAGGCCGCAGCAACAGCACGACTTTTAATTCTTCTCAGCAGAAACCACTGACGACCTCCCTGTCACCCTGCTGTCTCCAGCTGTACGCGCGACCAGCGTCATCTCTACTCTCTCTCTCTCTCTCTCTCTCTCTCTCTCTCTCTCTCTCTCTCTCCCGTTCTCTTTCTCTCTCGCTCTTTGCTCAGTCGAGTCGGTCGTCGTTAAATGTGCGCACAGCGGCCTTCGCTGAGTGAACAAACAGAAGAATTTTTTTTAAACACACGCTGAGGCACCAAAGCGACTGACGGTCACACTGGCATTTTCTGGGGGGTGGGGGTGGGGGTTGGGGGTGGAGGTGCGACTGAAACGGCCTCGCTCCTCCCTTCTCCTCCAATGCCCGGGTTTCGTATCCTGCTTCTGCTTCTCCTTTAACAGGACGTGTGATAAATGCCGTCCCTGGCAAGGCCACAACCGCCCTCAGTTTGCGCAACCGCCTCCAACTGCACGATAAACCCGGGATGTCAATATCAGTGGCAGTTAAGCTGTCAGTTTCAACAACAAAAAAGAACAAGAAAAAGGGGAGAACGACGGCGAAGAGAGTGGGCTGACGATTTCGTCGTCAGTTTCAGTTCAACTTGCCAGTTCCAGGAAGGGAGAGAGGCTGTGATAGAGATGGTCAGAACAGGACTGTCGACTTAGCGTCGTCAGTTTCAGTTCAACTCGCCAGTTTCAGCGCGAAACTGAGTCGCTGGTGGATGCACAGGGTTGTCAGACTGTGTCAGTTTCAGCCGAGTCGCTCGTACTGTTCTCTAACTGATTACGACTGAACTGATGTTCACGCTAGTGGCTCGGCCACAGCCGATGATGAGAGCGAGGGTCGGACGGAGCCCGTCAGTGTAGTCCGCACTGCAAGCTCGTGGTGTCAGTTGTGGGCAGTATCATGTTTCCAGACCCGGGTGGCAGAAATTGATAGGGTTTCACCCTAGTCCTCGCTGATTAAGTAAATAGAGAGATGCCTGACGCTAGTGGCATGTGTTCTCTGACAAGCGGTGTGTGTTTCAAGAATCCAATGGACCAGTGACACACTCCGAAGCAAGGCGGTATGGAAGGATCAGTGGCGAAGGACGATGCGGAACGGATCTTTGTAATCCTGCTGGACTTGACATCGGCCTGAAAAAGAAGAAGGAAAAGAACGATAAAGGGGTTTAATGATGAGTAGTACGAGTCGAATTAATTTCAGTCCAAAATGTTCACGAGTACATTAACAAGATCACCCACCCCCCACCCCCCGCCACACACACACACACACACACACACACACATACACACACGCACATACACCCGCGCGCGCGCGCACACACACACACACACAAACATACACACAAATAAACAAACAACGGGAGAAGAAAAGAAAAAAACGGAAAAAAAGTTCAAAGGAACGCTCATTTTAATCAGACAATCCAACAAAAACTGCGGCACATTACAAAACACGAGTATATCAACAAGCGAAACAAACGAACGAAACAAGTAGTAACAATAGTAACTGGATCTGAAGGTCCTGTCAACTTCAACAAAAATTGGGGGGTGATGGTAGGATGGTGGGGGGGGGGGGGGGGGGGGGGGTACGAAGAGGGAAATAGGCTGTTTCAGCAATTGCTGCGAACAACCGAACGATCTGGACAAGGAAGGAAGAAATTACTGGCAGCAGGCTAAGCATGCATTAGGCTATATTCTGACCTACTCCAGGCTTTCAAGGAAAACCTCTTGTCAGCTCCGGGTTCTCAACAGGAGGACCGAAATTTTAGGCTATATTCTGACCTACTCCAGGCTTTCAAGGAAAACCTCTTGTCAGCTCCGGGTTCTCAACAGGAGGACCGAAATTTCTGCGTCCGCAGTACCTCACTGCGGGCGGAGAGAGAGAGAATGACAATGACAATTCTTTAATGATTTTAGGCCATCTGCCCAGTCTCACTGGGAGAACAATATTGATATGTATATATTTTCACGAGAGAGGGGGGAGGAGGGAGAGGAGGAGGGAGTGAGTGAGTGAGAGACAGAGACAGAGAGACAGACACAGAGAGAGAGAGAGAAAGAAAATGAAAAAAACATGAGTGAGAGACAGAGACAGAGAGACAGACAGACACAGAGAGAGAGAAAGAAAATGAAAAAAACATGAGTGAGAGACAGAGACAGAGAGACAGACACACACAGAGAGAAAGAAAAAGAAAAGAAAAAAACAGAGAAGAGAAAAACTTGGAAACCAACTCATAAAACCTCTTTCAAAATCCTGTTGTAAAGACCTCAGAACTCACGCAAGCTATTTGTGTCTATAGTTCTCCAGTTGTGTCAAAGACACGAGCCTTTCTGGACGTGACCGAATGTGATTAGCACGATCAGTTACAGCGGTGATAAACCGGGGCGGAGTTCACAGCGAGAAAGAGTTATATATACATACACCGCTGATAGCATCCACGCTGCGGCCGAAGTGCCATCGAGGTGAACAATGAGATCAGTGTGGACGGCAGCTTGTTACTATGGCAACTTAATTGTTACTCAACATTTAATGGTGGCCACTTCGACACGGACGTACGTGCCTATCATCACCCAAACCCGCTACACTTGACTTGTTTTTGGCACGTGGAACTTTGGCACGTGGAACGTAATTATGATTATCACGGCTGTAAAAAAAAGGTGCTCTAGGGTACTCTGAAGTTCCGTTTGCTCTTTTACAGCACTTGTGTGTCGGTATGTGTTTGGGTTTTTTGTTTGTTTTGTTTTTGTGTGTGTGTGTGTGGGTGGGGGGGGGGGAGGTCTGACTGTCTGTCTGTCCGTTTGTATGTGTGTGTGTGTGTATGTGTGGTGTGTGTGTGGGGGGGGGTCTGTCTCTCTGTGTGTCTGTGTATGTGTGTGTGAGGGGGAGGGGGTGGGGGTAGGTTGGTGTCTGTCTGTGTGGGGGTCTGTCTGTCAGTTTGTGTGTGTGTGTGGGGGGGGGGGTCTCTCTAGTGTTTGTGGGGCGGCGGGGGGTGAAAGTCTGGGTGGGGGTGGGTGGGTGTCTGTCTGTGTGGGTGGGTGGATGTGGATGGGCGTGTATGTGTGAGTGCCGTGGGTGTGATATGGGTGTGGGTGCGTGCGTGCATGCGTGCGTGCTTGCGTGCGTGTGTCTACGTGTGTGTGTGTGTGTGTGTGCGTGTGCGTGTGTGTGTGTGTGTGTGTGTGTGTGTGTGTGTATGAGAGAGAGAGAGAGAGTGAGAGAGAGAGAGAGAGAGAGAGAGAGAGAGAGAGAGAGAGAGAGAGAGAGAGAGAGAGAGAGAGAGAGAGAGAAAGACAAAGCAGAGACAGAGAGAGACACAGACAGACACAGACAGACACAGACAGAGAGAGGTGATGATGCCAAACGGTGGAACTGCTCCGAGGAGGTCTCCGACTCATCTACGAAGGAGCGACAACCACGCGGCGACTGACTGACTTGATCTTGTACCTTGCAAAACATGGGAACAGTCCGCCGGGGAATACACGAGTCGTCAGCAACCCTCTGATATGTTCTGGTTTTGTTGTGGTGGTGGTTTCGTTGTGGTGGTGTTGGCTTTGCTGTGGTGGTGGTTTTGTTGTGGTGGTGGTGGTTTTGTTGTGGTGGTGGTTTTGTCCGCAGTTGTCGTTGTTTTGTTGTTGTGATGGTGGTTTTGCTGTTGTGGTGGTAGTTTTTGCTGTTGTGGTGGACGGTGGTGGTGGTTTTGTTGTCATTGTTTTGTTGTGGTGGTGGTGGTTTTGTTGTTGTTGTGGATTTGTTGTGGTGGTAGTTTTGTTGTTGTTGTGGTGGTGGTGGTTTTGTTGTGGTGGTGGTGGTTTTGTTGTTGTTGTGGTGGTGGTGGTTTTGTTGTTGTTGTGGATTTCTTGAGGTAGTAGTCTTGTTGTTGTTGCGGTGGTGGTGATTTTGTTGTCGTTTTGTTGTTGTGATGGTGGTTTTGTTGTTGTGGTGGTGGTGGTGGTGGTTTTGTAGTTGTTTTGTTGTTGTGACGGTGGTTTTGTTGTTGTGGCGGTGCTGGTGGTTTTGTGGTTGCTGAGGTGGTGGTGGTGGTGGTGGTTTTGTTGTTGCTGTGGTAATGCAGGCTACTCAGTTTCAGGCCCCAAAACCCAGTTTTAATAACCTCAGGTCAGAGAACCCTATTAATTTTTAACCACAGCTGAGAGACGAAAATCAAGGTCGCGATGACGCGGACAGCAGCGCAGCGACTGAAACAAGTGTACTTTGAGCGACTGCCGTTCAAAATTGGAGAAGTTACTGGGAGACGAGACGACAAGCAGAAGAAAAAAGTGGCATGAAGGAAACAGCCCAGACCTCAGGCGGCGAAAGCAGATGTCAGACGAAGGCAGGTGCCGGTCTGATAAACCGGTAGGCTCACTATCATCCGGGGAACTGGCGACTCAGTAGCTGTTAAAAATGCTGGACCAGACAATGCACTGGAATTAACAAAGGCCGGCCGGGGAGGTGGGGCGAGAAGAGGAGAGGGGGGGGGGGGGAGGGGGGGAGGGGGAGAGAGAGAGAGAGATGGGAGGGGAGAGAGATGAAAGATGGGGGGAGAGAGATATGGGAGAGAGAGAGAGAGAGAGAGAGCGAGAGAGAGAGAGAGAGAGAGAGAGCGAGAAAGAAAGAGATGGGAGAGAGAGAATATCGGAGAGTGAGAGTGTGTGTGTGAGAAAGAGAGATAGACAGACAGAGACAGACAGACAGAGACAGAGAGAGATGGGAGGGAGAGATATGTGGGAGATAGAGCCAGCAAGAAAGAGATGGGAGAGAGAGAATATGGGAGAGAGAGCGAGAGATTGGAGGGAGAGAGAGATGGGATGGACAGAGATGTGGCGGACAGAGCGAAAAAGAAAGAGATGGGAGAGAGAATATGGGAGAGAGAGAGAGAGAGATGGGAGGGGGAGAGGGAGAGAGATGTGGGAGATAAAGCGAGAAAGAAAGAGATGGGAGAGAGAGAGTGAGATGGGAGGGAGAGAGTGAGATGGGACGGAGAGAGATGTGGGAGATAGAGAGAGAAAGAAAGAGATGGGAGAGAGAGAATATGGGAGAGGGAGAGTGAGAGCGGGAGAGAGCGAGAGAGAGATGGGAGGGAGAGAGAGAGAGGTGGGAAGGAGAGAGAGATGAGAGAGGTGGGAGGGAGGGAAGGGGAGGGTTAGAGAGAGAGAGAGAACTCAAACTCGATCTCAAAAACTGTATTATTGCTGAAGTACAGTAGCATTAGGTCCATTTAGACTTGTCTAACAACCTGTCTTTCCTACACCGAAAGCACGAACAGACAACGCAGT
>JABMCL010001737.1:555000-565000 GCA_018857735.1 Alviniconcha marisindica | reverse complement strand
CCGGACGGGAACAGGAACAGTTTGAAAAATGGAAATGAAAAAGCACAACTGGACCAAAGCAAAACAAAACAAAACAAAATAATCAACACAGCAGAAATGGAATCACCCCTAACAATGGAAATGTCCATCACTGTCGCTTTCTACGTGTGAAGTCACATTAGTGTATCCGGCAGCATGAATCACTCGGTGACTCGGTCACATTAACTTCGACAAAAAAGAAACACACGATAAAGCACGATAAGCGCCACACACACACACACACACACACACACACACACACACACACACACACACACACACACACACACACACACACACACACACACACACACACACACACACACACTCACCACACACACACTCTCTCTCTCTCTCTCTCTCTCTCTCTCTCTCTCCTCTCTCTCTCTTCTCTCTCTCTCTACACACACACACACACACACACACACACACACACAACACACACACACACACACACACACACACACACACACCGCGGAAAGCACCTGTGCCGACAATTTGGGACACTTTAAAGCCAAGTCGGTGTTTTCCGACACTCGATTTCTCGCCCCAATCGTCATAAATCGGCGTTTGAAACCGGAGAAAAACGGCGTTGAGTGCCATCATTTTGTGACCCGCAATCTGTGTCAGTGACGTCACGAACTATGCCGGCTCGTGAGGCAAAAGTATCAAATACGTCACGTTTCTGCCCCTCATTTGTAAAGAGCTACCTCCGGGGAGCTCAAATTCGAAGCGAGAGAGAGAGAGAGAGAGAGAGAGAGAGAGAGAGACACACACACACACACACACACACACACACACACACACACACACACACACAGAAGTACTTCTTTTGTCCAACTCTTCTCAGCTCATGTGTAAATAGTATTAATAGACTGACGGTGATTTACATTTAGATTAGCAGATTTTGCAAGCGCTCGGGGCGCCGTTGAGAGTATTTAGGCTACGTTCTTCTTATCATCATCATCATCATCATCATCATCATCATCTCTGTTGCTGTTGTTATTATGATTATTATTAAAATGAACGCGCAGTTACATGCAGCTACAGAGGTCATCGCAGGACGCACGTGTCACACGTCAGCCAACATTGCACTTGATGCGCTGGTGGTGTGGGAGAGACTGGGAGCACACACAGCATAAAACTGAATGGCGTCCAGGCGTTCAGTTCCAAAGCCTAGCCGAGTGCACGCGCACGCCCCTCAAACACCTCCCTCTTATCTGCATACGCTGATAAGTAAGTCTGCTCTTGTATGGTCAGCCATCGATTTTTTCCCATCGTGAAAAAAATCACGTGCAAGTTTCTCACGGTACTGAAAAAGAGAAGACAAAATCGGAGTGAAAGGGGTTGGTGGGTCCTCTCTTCTTCTTTTCTCCTTCTTCTTTTTTTTTTTTTTTTTTTTTTTTTGACAGGGGTGGAGCTGGAGGGGAGAGGAGGGGTGTGTGTGTGTGTGTGGGGGGGGGGGGGCGGTATGTGATTTAATTCCGTCAGATCGACTCGCCGAGGCTTATAGTGCTGTGTGAGAACGTGCACGATCATACAATGGGGTCAGGGAGTTTGTTTCTTTAGTCTCACACTGGCCTTTGGAAATGTGTGTCTTTGGTACAGTTGTGTCGGGAGTTTATCCCCCCCCCCCCCCCCCCCCCCCCCCCCCCCCCCCCCCCCCCCCCCCCCACCCCCCCCCCCCCCCCCACCCCCCCCCACCACCCCACACACACTACCCTCTAAACCCCCTGTTGTTATAAATCACCGGTAGAAAATGAAGTCTCCGATCGATTTTTGAATCGACTCGTCTCAACGCGAACCCGCTGAATTATTTCTTCCCTCTTCTTCTAGAAGCGAGCCATAATTATCGTTTTCATTATCATCCTCTTGTTTTTCTGTGTGTACGTTTTGCTCCTGTTGTTGCTCCTGTTATAATGGCTGTTCTTCAGTGTGTGCTTCGTCTGTGCCGTGAACTTATTCGACAGTTAACATCAAAGTTAGCAAAAGAAAGAGGGAAAACAACTTCTTAAAAGTGAAGAAGGAAATAAAGAAGAAAAAAGACAGAGAGAAAGAAAAGAAATCCAAGCATGTGTTCGATCTCAAAGACGAAGATAGGCTATCTTAAAATCGTTTTGTAATCGGCAGATTTTTAATTCTTTTCTTTTCCGAAAGACGAAGATAAGGAATTTTTTTTGCTATTTTTTAAAATCGTTTTGGGTTTTAACCCCGGGGAAAAAAAAGATTTTTAATTTTTTCTTTTCTTTTCTGAAAGACGAAGATATGCTATCTTAAAATCGTTTTGTAATCGGCAGATTTTTAATTCTTTTCTTTTCTGAAAGACGAAGATATGCTATCTTAAAATCGTTTTGTAATCGGCAGATTTTTTATTCTTTTCTTTTCTGAAAGACGAAGATATGCTATCTTAAAATCGTTTTGTAATCGGCAGATTTTTAATTCTTTTCTTTTCTCAAAGACGAAGATATGCTATCTTAAAATCGTTTTGTAATCGGCAGATTTTTAATTCTTTTCTTTTCTCAGAGACGAAGATATGCTATCTTAAATTCGTTTTGTAATCGGCAGATTTTGTTGTTGTTGTTTGTTTGTTTGTTTTTTCTCAAAGACGAAGGCAGGCTATCTTAAAATCGTTTTGTAATCGGCATGTTCGTTCTCTCGTTGGCATGTCGGGTATAGTCACATTTACCACTGTTACTAGTCACTCGTACGATCTATTTATTCACAGAACGTGTATGTCAGTAAGGCCGTTGTCAACCGTATTGCTCCCTTTTCCGGTCTACTGCCGAATGGCCTGCAGACCCTAGCGTATATAAAATTTTCTATATATAAAAAAACTCTTTTATGACTGAAATGGTGACTAGTTTTACTTGTATTCATTTCCTGATCGAAGCCTCAAAGAAACCTACTCTCTCTCTCTCTCTCTCTCTCTCTCTCTCTTCTCTCTCTCTCTCTCTCTCTCTCTCTCGCGATAGTAATAACCTAGGAAGACTCAATAAAGGAATGGGGTGGGGGTGGGGGTGGCGCGGGCAGAGACGGATAGCACGATAGAGAAAGGGGTAATGGGAGTGGGTGAGGGTAGTGTGTGTGCGTCAGTGCAAAACATGGGGGGGGGGGGGGGGAGGGGGGGGGTAAGACTCACAAGCCGAGTTGGACTCTTTGTGAACAGTTAGTTCAGTCTTAGTTGTTGTTTTTTTGTTTTTTATTCATCGAGTTTTAGTCACCTGGTATTTTAGAATCGTTGTGTGAACTGTGTTTTTACCCTCGTTCAGTTGTTAAGAATAAACCCCCGAGGAAGGCGTCAGCCGAAAATTTGAGAACTTTTATGCCAACTTTGTTTTTTCTTAGATTTTTATCAGTTATATATATATATATATATATATATATATATATATATATATATATATATATATATATATATAATAATGAAAGAGAGAGAGAGAGAGAGAGGAGAGACAGACAGACAGAAGACAGACAGACAGAGACAGATAGACAGAGACAGAGAGAGAGACAGAGAGAGATAACATAAAATGTCCTAATTATATATAACAGACCTGGTGGTCAAAATTTCCGTATTTACAGCTTTGTAAACATGTATTTTATTACGTAGTATGCAAAGTTATGTCCCGTAATTGTATAAAAAATTAAAATAGTTCCAACCTTTGTCAGTCTTCCAGCTCTCTCTCTCTCTCTCTCTCTCTCTCTCTCTCTCTCTCTATTATTATCATACTCATATACATATATTTTTTTTTTTTTTTTTTTTTTTAACTCTCTCTCTCTCTCTCTCTCTCTCTCTTTGCCCATGCCAACAGCCCTGACCACAAGCTATTGACACTGTCGTTACTGACATGATATTCACTCCATATCATATTCACTCCACATCATATTAACTCCGTATCAAATTAACTCCAAACTATTCTAACTCCATATCCTATTAACGCCATATCATATTCACTCCACATCATATTAACTCCATATCACATTAACTCCAAATCATTTTAACTCCATATCCTATTTACGCCATATCATATTCACTCCACATCATATTAACTCCATATCACATTAACTCCAAACCATTTTAACTCCATATCCTATTTACGCCATATCATATTCACTCCACATCATATTAACTCCATATCACATTAACTCCAAATCATATCAACTCCATATCCTATTTACGCCATATCATATTCACTCCACATCATATTAACTCCATATCACATTAACTCCAAGTCATATCAACTCCATATCCTATTAGCGCCATATCATATTCACTCCACATCATATTAACTCCATATCACATTAACTCCAAGTCATATCAACTCCATATCCTATTAACGCCATATCATATTCACTCCACATCATATTAACGCCATATTATATTCACTCCACATCATATTAACGCCATATTATATTCACTCCACATCATATTAACGCCATGTCATATTCACTCCACGTCATATTAACGCCATATCATATTCACTCCATATCACATTAACTCCATACCATACTAACTCCATCGCTCTGATATAACCGTAATGGTTGACTGGGCGTAAAACAGCAAGTTAGTGTAATAAGTCCATGTTACACTGTCGCCATATTATATTATATTATATTAATAAGCTATGTTATTAACTTGCTTTTAGCTATTATTGCAATTTCTTTGAACAGCATATTTATGTACGTGTCTTATGTCGAATTATCATGTGTTTAATTAAAATTTCTATTTATTGTACATGTTACATCGATGTAACAAAGCAAAGCAAATTTCCTGTAACAGGACAGTAAAGTATCATGTTATCTTACTTTACCCTTCTCGCCCCGATATAAGCGTACTGGTTGACTGGGCGTAAAACATCTAGTTACTTACTTACTTTCAGCTATAGCAGTTTTCACGACATGACAAACTCTCCGTTATTTATCGAAAGTTCTGAAGTGAGTGTGCAGGCTGCCCACACTCCGAGCATCGCTTTCCGGCACCTTCCTCCAAACTTTGCCAGATTTAGTTACGCCACTGAAGGGGCACTCTTATCTCCGCGCAGCTGTCCAGCGACGCGGTCAGCGCCCTCCGAAAGGTTCCGGTACTAATATGACTGTGGAAGCAACCTAGCACCCAAGCACGCACGTAAACATGAGACGCATCCACCCTGGGTCCAAAAAAATAAGGTCCGTCTCGATTCAAACGATTTTGGTTTTATTTGAACTGGCGTAAGCAACATGGCAACATCAAACAAATGTCTGATATACTTTGAGTTGTTCGCAACAAACTTACTACTGTTTGAGCACCAACAAAAAAACTGCTCGTTAGCAGTTAGCTGACAGTTTTCTGGACCCTATGGCGTCCAGAAAAAAATGTCGTAAACCAGTGCTTGGAGTTTGCTGGCTGCCCTCAGACACTGAATATCTGTGAGGTTGCCGTAGTGGTGGGCGACCACTGCACTCGTGTGCGTGACAGTATGACACGGGTGTGGAGGCTGAACAACCATGCGCGCCTCTGCCTTCCTTCTCACCACAGTCACTGGGTGAACCTCAAAGGTGTTCTTACAGAAGTTTAATAATATTAATGGTTTATTTGTGGCGCCCCATCTGGTAAGAGCCCGGAGCGCTTACAAAGACGTAAGGATACGCTCATTTCATTCTCTCTCTCTCTCTCTCTCTCCTCTCTCTCTCTCTCTCTCTCTCTCTCTCTCTCAGACACACACACACACACACACACACACACACACACACACACACACACACACACACACACACACACACACACAACACACACACACACACACACACACACTCACACACACACACCCACACACACACACCACACACACACACAGAACCCTTTTCAAAAAATGTACATACAATTGGTGGAATTCATGTTATTCATGGAATTCGCATGCCAGGTGAGAGTTGCCGTAGGCGACTCAAGCAATTGTCTTTGTGTTTCCATTGGCGTCTGTCCAGCGATCAGTAACTCCCTTACAAGTGTGCTGGTTCTGCACAGCCGCTCTAGGCCTCGTTCTGTTTCAGGTGAACTCCTAATTGAACTTAATGGCTTTAATCGATCAAATCCACTAACGGCCGGTCAGTTCACGCGAACGCTAGGTGATTTGAATGGAGAAAGACGTGTTATGTCCTCACATTCTGACCCCCCCCCCCCCCCCCCCCCCCACCCCCCCACCCCCCCCCCCCCCCCCCCCCCCCACCCGCATCTACCGGTGACCCCCCCCCCCTCTCTCTCTCTCTCTCTCTCTCTCTCTCTGCGCGTTTTTTGTTTTTTGTTGTTGTTTTTATCGGGGTGTAGGCGAGGGAGATGTGTGTGTGTGTGTGTGCGCGCGCGCGCGCGCGTGTGTATGTGTGTTATGCATTTATATTATATATTGTCATTACAGTCCGTTAAAGAGAGAGCATTCAAGAGAATATGTATTAGTGCGTGCACAAGATTATTTGTTCTCTGAAGTTTCCGGTGCATCTAGGATGGAACAACAAAGATATCATTCTTTGGAACAGCTCGATCTTTTCTCCCTCAGCCAGGAAGTTCATCAACTGGTGTGTGTTTTTTTTTTTTTTGTTTTTTTAAATCTTCACGGTAAGTCCGTGTTCAGAGTCTCAAAGTGTAATAGCGAAAGTTTGAGACTACAATTTTCCACGGCTAAAACTTACGTTGAGAGTCTCAAAGTACAATGGCGAAAGTTTCAGGCTGCACTGAATTTGCCACGACTAGCGCTTACGCTGTGCGTCTCAAAGTGTAATGACGAAAGTCTGAGGCTACAGTTTGCCACACGTTGAGAGTCTCAAAGCGTAATGACGAAAGTCTGAGGCTACAGTTTGCCACACGTTGAGAGTCTCAAAGTGTAATGACGAAAGTCTGAGGCTACAGTTTGCCACACGTTGAGAGTCTCAAAGCGTAATGACGAAAGTTTGAGGCTACAGTTTGCCACACGTTGAGAGTCTCAAAGTGTAATGACGAAAGTCTGAGGCTACAATTTGCCACACGTTGAGAGTCTCAAAGTGTAATGACGAAAGTCTGAGGCTACAATTTGCCACACGTTGAAAGTCTCAAAGTGTAATGACGAAAGTCTGAGGCTACAATTTGCCACACGTTGAGAGTCTCAAAGTGCAATGACGAAAGTTTGAGGCTACAATCTGCCACACGTTGAGAGTCTCAAAGTGTAATGACGAAAGTTTGAGGCTACAATTTGCCACACGTTGAGAGTCTCAAAGTGTAATGACGAAAGTTTGAGGCTACAATTTGCCACACGTTGAGAATCTCAAAGTGTAATGACAAAGTTTGAGGCTACAGTTTGCCACGACTAGCACACACAGGCAGACAGACTTTAGTTTCAAACGACCATTTAGAATCTACACAGACGTGACCGAGTCACAGGCAAAAGTGTTGCGGATCAGTCGGCTGCACGTCAGTTTAATGGTTAATCTTGAATTACGTGACAGTCGTGACATTCCTGTCTTCCTGTTCAAAATTGCCTATCTGCAAGGCTCCTCTGTCGGATACACACTACACACGAGTCACACACTACACACACACAACACACACACACACACACACACACACACACACACACACACACACACACGCACGCACACGCACACACAACACGACACACACACACACACACACACACACACACACACACACACACACACACACACACACACACTGTACTGAGTTATATCACCTTGCTGTGAACAGATATAAAATAAAATATATAAACATTTAACGGTACACACACACACTGTAATATCACCTTGCTGCGAACAAATATAAAACAAACTATAAAAATGTAACCACACACACACGCACCACTTACCTCTTGCTCCCGACTGAGTCAGTACAGGTATACTCTCGGCGGTTCAGTCAGTGTTGGCGGTGCTCAGTCGCTCCCTGCAGTCACTACTGCACGAAGACTGAGTGTAATGTAAGTCTAAGCTCAGGTCTTGACGGCACACAAGCGGCCGGAGTGCACGTGTAATTGACACAGCCGCTGTGCACTGAGCCCTCTGTGTGTGTGTGTGTGTGTGTTTGTGCAGACAGTGTGCCTGCGTTCGCTCCACTAAACACGCACGTGCTGTTCGTGCACTGCCGACACTGTCTCGAACGCTGACAACAAAAGAAGTAGTGTTGCAAAACCCACGGACTTCTCACCTCTCTTCAATCAACCCGCTCTGTTAGTAAAGTGGAAAGACAACAGGAAATTCATTCTGCTGCTTTCAGTGTGAGAAGGACACACAGCGGCATGCTCAGTCAGTCGCGGGGTTTTGCCGGGCCGGACTCAGTGACTGGGTGAGAGCAACTGAGAAGGAGTCTGCGCCCATCATACACTTAAAGCCAATACCACCACCACCACCACCGCCGCTGCTGCTGCTGCTGCTGCTATACTAGCATCATCATCATTGAGAAGCATCTCCTTGTTGCGTGGCGGTGTAAACGAAGCGCCGCACGCGCCGCACACATGTTGGAGTAGAACGGGAGGCGGTGGGGGGGCCCTGAGTGAGAGGACAGCTAGACCCCCTAAACGTTCACAGTGGTTCTCAGTCCCCGAGCGCGGCACACAGAGAACAACCGCCCTAAATGTTCACACAGAGAACAACCGCCCTAAACGTTCACAGTGGTTCCTAGTCCCCGAGCGCGGCACACAGAGAACAACCGCCCTAAATGTTCACACAGAGAACAACCGCCCTAAACGTTCACACAGAGAACAACCGCCCTAAATGTTCACACAGAGAACAACCGCCCTAAACGTTCACACAGAGAACAACCGCCCTAAAGTTCACACAGAGAACCGCCCTAAACGTTCACACAGAGAACAACCGCCCTAAACGTTCACACAGAGAACAAGCGCCCTAAATGTTCACACAGAGAACAACCGCCCTAAACGTTCACACAGAGAACAACCGCCCTAAACGTTCACACAGAGAACAACCGCCCTAAATGTTCACACAGAGAACAACCGCCCTAAACGTTCACACAGAGAACAACCGCCCTAAACGTTCACACAGAGAACAACCGCCCTAAACGTTCACAATGGTTCCTAGTCCCCGAGCGCGGCACACAGAGAACAAGCGCCCTAAACGTTACCCGAGACAACCCCTAAATGTTCACCAGAGAAATAAAGCCCCAGTCCCCAGCGCGGCCCCAAAAAATGTTAAAAAAGAAAATTAGCGGAACACAGAGAAAAAGGTAAAGTTACAGAGAAACCCCCAAAAAAGAGAACAACCCCTAAACGTTCCAAAAAAGTGATTCCCCCCAAAATTCCAACCCAGTAGCCCAGTCCCGCGGCACACATGTAAGAGTAGCGGAACAGGAGACGGTGGTCAGAGACTACAGAGGACACACCCCTAAACGTTTACAGTGATCCCCACTCACCCAGCACCGCACACATGTAGGAGTAGAACAGGAGACGGTGGTTAGAGAGACTAAAGGACAGACCCCTAACCGGTCACAGTGATTCCCACTCACCAGTGCCGCACACATGTAGGAGTAGAATAGGAGACGGTGGTTAGCGACAGAGGACAGACTCCTAAACGGTCACAATGATTCCCACTCACCAATACCGCACACATATAGGAGTAGAATAGATGATGGTTAGAGAGATTAGAGAGGACAGACCCCTAAACGCACACAATGATTCCCGTACTCACCAATGCCGCACACATGTAGCAGTAGAATAGGAGACGGTGGTTAGAAACAGAGGACAGACTCCTAAACGGTCACAATGATTCCCACTCACCTCAGCGCGGCACAAATGTAGGAGTAGAATAGGAGATGATGGTTAGAGAGATTAGAGAGGACAGACCCCTAAACGGTCACAATGATTCCCACTCACCAATACCGCACACATGTAGCAGTAAAATAGGAGATGATGGCTAGAGAGATTAGAGAGGACAGACCCCTAAACGGTCACAATGATTCCCGTACTCATCAATGCCGGCACACATGTAGCAGCAAAATCAGGAGGCGGTGGTAGAG
>JABMCL010001737.1:535000-542500 GCA_018857735.1 Alviniconcha marisindica | reverse complement strand
TTTTAATTTAAAGTTATTATTCTAATGACGTGAGTGAAACTGTATAGTATTTAGTTACTTTTTTATGTACTTTTTAAATATTCATCAAAGGCAGACAACTGAATTTCCTTCCTAAGGATTAATAAAGTATTATTGTATTGTATTGTTATGACTATACGGTGCGGGGAAGGGGAGGGTAAAGCGGGGGCTGGGGCGTTGGCGTTGGTGGTGGTGGGGGAGGGAGGAGGTTGTGGGGGGTGTGGGGGGGGGGTTAACAGAGTGTGAGTATAGGCTATGCCTTACCCCACCCCCTGGGATCATCCAAGGACAACTTACAGCAGCAGAGAGTGTTTGGGGAGGCGGCGTTTCCGGCCGCCCCTCTCCCACGGGACTCCTGACCCATGCTGAACTGATGGGAATTTGAGCCGTTTTGTCGCGTGCGGTCTGAAGCTGGTCCGACTTGACCTATCTCTGGTTCCAGTCGGCGGCGGTGTAGGGGAGGGGTGTAGGGGTTGCAGGGGAGGAGGGGGCGGGAGGGGGGCACGGCCTGGGGTCGATAGGGCGTCAGCCTGGTTTTGTGCATGCACACACAGATTAACTCTTTCTGTGCTAGGCAGGGGCAGCCGCTAAACATGCGCACGCCTGTGCAAGGGAAGTGCAAGGGTTTTGAATTGATGTAACAGCTTCTATTCTTTTAGACGTTACGCTGATTTTCTGTTAAGCATCCTCTCCCTGCTGTTAGTGTTGTGCATATACTTCCTCGGGTCTCAGTCTTGTTGCTGGGTCAGTCTTCCTCTCCACCCACCGCCTCTCTCTCTCTCTCTCTTCTTTGTTCTTAAGATGTATTTTAGTTTGCCGCAATTATTTGTATTGTTTGACGTATTGAGTGTTGCTGTGTTTCTCATCAGGGACAGATTTGTAAAAAAGCCGACTTGTGCTTAAATCTTTATCCTTGTGTAATAAAGTATTCTCTCTCTCTCTCTCTCTCTCTCTCTCTCTCTCTCTCTCTCTCTCTCTCTCTCTCTCTCTCTCTCTCTCTCCCCACGCCCCATTTCGGAGATCTCTTGTAATCACCAATGAATGAATGAGTCATTTACTCAATCAAGCTATCACTCATTCTTTCAATTGCTCAAACAACCAATAAGTTAAGTCTGGGCGTCAGTTGTCCTGAGGTGACCCTGTGCGGCTGACAAGAGGTCAAAATTCAAAACACACACTAAAAGTTGCTGTGTTATAATTCAGTTTGTAAAATAGGACAGCACAAAACAACGTGCACGTAACCGCAACAAATGACTTCGACAAGGCGACGGAAAAAATGGTTATGATACAACGACAACGAAAACATTGAAACTGTTTCAGATTCGAAAAGTATTTAGATCATTTTCGTCACTTCTTGCAGCCAACCAGAAGACTGCAAAAACAAATATCACGGGTGAATTTGACAGGTAAAGTAAAATAAAACACCTGCTGACATCTATAATCTAAACAACAAGAAGAAGAAGAGTAAAAGGAACAGTTTGCCTCAGCCAAAAATGTCTGAGATTCGAGACGTGCTGACGTAACATCTCATCTCTTCCCTCCCTCCATCTCTCCGACCCTCCCCGGGGAGTCATCTTAAGTGTTGGAGAGGTAACAGCGCCAACACCTGTAGCTGCGATGTTTTCTGCTTGTTTGCCTAAAGGCTGGATTCGATCGATATACATACGATTGTGCTGTAGCAAACGTACTTGCAGCGTAGGCTTCTTGTTCGGCAGTCAGGTGTGAGCTTGGTATTTTGTTGTCTTGCGATACACTCCTGATATACTTGTCGTGAACTCGTTTCCTGCTTGTCTTGTAGAGTGATACGTACGTGATACGTACATCGACACGAACTCCCGTTCCCTGCTTGTCTCGTAGAGACATACACGAGCTCGTCCTCGTTCTCTTCATGTCTTGTAGAATGATCCACGGACTCGTGCTGTTTTGCAGAATATGATGCACGAACTCGTTCTCTTGCTGGCTTGTAGAATGATACACGAACTTGTTCTCTTGCTGACTTGCAGAGTGATTCACGAACTCGTTCTCTTGCTGACTTGCAGAGTGATTCACGAACTCGTTCTCTTGCTGACTTGCAGAGTGATTCACGAACTCGTTCTCTTGCTGACTGGTAGAATGATACACGAAATCGTTCTCTTGCTGACTTAGCAGAGTGATTCACGAACTCGTTCTCTTACTGACTGGTAGAATGATACACGAACTCGTTCTCTTGCTGACTGGTAGAATGATACACGAACTCGTTCTCTTGCTGACTGGTAGAATATACACGAACTCGTTCTCTTGCTGACTTGTAGAATAATACACGAACTCGTTCTCTTGCTGACTGGTAGAATAATACACGAACTCGTTCTCTTGCTGACTTGCAGAGTGATTCACGAACTCGTTCTCTTGCTGACTTGTAGAGTAATACACGAACTCGTTCTCTTTTTGTCTTGTAGAATCATCCACGAACTCGTTCTCTTGCTGTCTTGTAGAATGATACATGAACTCGTTCTTTTGCTGTCTTGTAGAATGATACATGAACTCGTTCTCTTGCTGTCTTGTAGAATGATACATGAACTCGTTCTCTTGCTGTCTTGTAGAATGATACATAAACTCGTTCTCTTGCTGTCTCGTAGAATGATCCACGAACTCGTTCTCTTGCTGTCCTGTAGAATGATCCACGAACTCGTTCTCTTGCTGTCTTGTAGAATGATACATGAACTCGTTCCCTTGCTGACTTGTAGAATGATCCACGAACTCGTTCTCTTGCTGTCCTGTAGAATGATACATGAACTCGTTCTCTTGCTGTCTCGTAGAATGATCCACGAACTCGTTCTCTTGCTGTCCTGTAGAATGATCCACGAACTCGTTCTTTTGCTGTCTTGTAGAATGATACATGAACTCGTTCCCTTGCTGACTTGTAGAATGATCCACGAACTCGTTCTCTTGCTGTCTTGTAGAATGATCCACGAACCCGTTCTCTTGCTGTCTTGCAGAGTCATTCGCGAACTCGTTCTCTTGCTGTCTTCTGGGGTTATACACGACCTCGTTCTCTTGCTGTCTGGTAGAGCCATACGCGAACTCATTCTCTCGCTGAATTGTAGAGTGATACATAACCTGTTTCTTTTTTTGTCCACGCAGCAAAATTAATGTGCAGCTTTGTGCATCGATCAGATCGAGCCTTCAGCAAACAAGCCGCGGAAAAACAAATACTGCTGCAGCAGTTCATGGAAGCTAGGGCAGTTACCTGCGTGTACAAGATTAAGGCAATTCCCCTTAGAACTGAAGAATCTGGGGTGAGGAATTACGCGAGCACGTGTCATGTATATATACTTCCTCGGGTATATCTTGTTGCAGAATCAGTCTCTCTCTCTCTCTCTCTCTCTCTCTCTCTCTCTCTCTCTCTCTCTCTCTCTCTCTCTCTCTCTCTCTCTTTGGATATGTATCGGCAGGTGTTTTGTTTTACCTGCGAAATCCCCCCCCCCACCCCCTCCCTCTCCTCCTTTCCCAGTGATTGTCTATTTCTGTGCCGCTCTGGCAGCAACGACTTCTTTTGCATGCAGTGAAAATATTCTCGTGATATTCTGTAGAGCTCTTGTTATCTTTCAGTAATTAGGGCGAAGCATTTATTTCGTTGCTGTTTTAGCAGCAAAGTGTGAACGTAATCTCTTGTTGTGTTTCAGTAATTAAGACGAAGCATTTATTTGATTCCTGTTTGACAGAAAAGTGTGAACATGATCTCTTGTTGTGTTTCAGTAATGAAGGTGCGAAGTACTTATTTTGTTGCTTGTTTGCAACAAGGTGTGAACATGATCTCTTGTTGTATTCCAATAATTAAGGTGCGACGTTATCTATTTTGTTCTCATATTGAAACAAGGTGTGATCTGACCTCTTGGTGTGTTTCAGAAATTAAGATCTGAAGTATTTACTTTGTTGTTGTTGTTTTACAAGTTGTGACCATGATCTCTTGTTGTGTTTCAGAAATTAAGATCTGAAATATTTACTTTGTTGTTGTTTTACGAGTTGTGACCATGATCTCTTGTTGTGTTTCAGTAATTAAAGTGCCAACTATTTATTTTGTTCTTATTTTGCAGCGAGGTTTGACCATGATCTCTTAGTTGCTGTGTTTCAGAAATCAATGGACAAAGATTTACTTTGTTATTGTTTTGCAACAATGTGTGACCATGATCCCTTCTTGCCTTGCAAAGGTATGGACTTGTTCTTGTGTTACTTGGTAGAAAAATATGAACGTAATCAGTTTCCTGTGCAGTAATGTGGTTTCATGTTGTCTTGCGGTAATCTGTAAACTGGTTCTCTTGTTGTCTTGTGCTGAGGTGGGAAGTGCCTGGCTTGTGTCTTTCAGGTCGTATTGCATTACGGTTGTTTTGTTGTTGTTGTTGTTTGTTTGTTTGGGGATTTGTTTGTTTCTGTTTTGTTTTGTTGTTGTTGTGTATTTTGTTTTTGCTGCTGCTGCTGCTGCTGCTGCTGCTGTTGTTGTCGTTGTCGTTGTCGTTGTTGTTGTTGCTGTTGTTGTTGTTGTTGTTGTTGTTGTTGTTGTTGTTTTTGTGTGTGTGGTGTGTGTGTGTGTGTGTGTGTGTGTGTGTGTGGGTGTTGTGTTTTGGGGGTGTGTGTGGGGGCGCGCGTGTGTGTGTGTGTGTTTTTGTGGGGTGTGTGTGTGTTGTGTGTTGTTGGGTTTGGGGTGTGTGTGTGTGTGTGTGTGTGTCCTACAGTAAGATGTGAACATGCTCTATTGTTGTCATACAAGGGTACCTATTTGACAGTGACATTAAACTGTGCACAGGAATTTGTTCCCGTGACGTTTCATTCATACATACATGTGCATTACCGAACTCAGCCTGCGCCACAAATACAAGGCATATGTAAATGATTATAAATAGATTTAAACTGAACTAATGTCTACTGTACCAATCTCATTCCCGTAATGTACGTTACATAGGTCAAACCCCCCAAAACAAAACAAACACACACAAAACACACAACACAAAAACACACACACACAAAACACACACAAAACAACACACACCCCACACACACACACAATCACACACACACACACACACACAAAACACACACAAAACACCCCACACAACCCCCACACACACACACACACACACACACACACACACACACACACACACACACACACACACACACAGGTGATGTTTGCTTTGCAACGTCGGTCCAGTCGAGTCGATAATGGCAGCCTCGTATCGTCAAAGCAAACAAGAAAACATCTGCATCCCGCATAGACTACCTGCAGGTTGTTCCTGACAACAACAAAAGCGGTTCTGAAACATAGTCAGGAAGTCAAAAAGCTAAGTTTACGATGCTCAGAATTTGCCGCGCATCAGCATCGGCCCCAAAACGGTTTTGACATTTACTCTCTGTGTGCGCCCCCCCCCCCCCCCCCCCCCACCCGTGCTTCCTCCCTGCCTTCCCCCCTGCCCAGTCAGTGCCAGAATGCCGCCACTGCTGGGACCCAAGAATGGCTCACTGCGCGCCCCGTTAATGCTGCAGCGACCAATCTAGAAGCCAGGATACGCCCAACAACCCCCCCCCCCCCCCCCCCCCCCCCCCCCCCCCCACTCCTCATCACGTCCTCCTCGCGCCTACCAGTTTAGAAGCTAAGACACAGGGGAGTCTGACACCACCACCCACCCCCCTCTCACGTCCTTCTCGAATGCTGCAGCTACCAGTTTAGAAGCTAAGAGACAGGGAAGTATGACGCCCCCTCTCCCCCGGCGCCTCCCCATCCCTGAGCCCCCCCCCCCCCCCCCTCCACGTCCCCACGCCTCCCCATCACATCCTTCTCGGACGCTGCAGCTACCAATTTACAAGCTAAGCTAAGTCACAGGGAAGTACCCATCACGTCCTCCTCGAATGGGGGGGGGGGGGGGGGGGGGAGGAGTGTATGACACCACCATCCACCCCCCTCTCACGTCCTTATCGAATGCTGCAGCTACCAATTTACAAGCTTAAGTCACAGGAAGTTTGACTCCCCCCCCCCCACTCCCCTCCCTCCTCACCTCATTCCCCCCCACCCCACCCCCCACCCCTTGTATCTCACTGTTAAGAAACAACATCACATACTGTGCAGAGTACATGTGGATAATTAGAACACAGGCTTACTACACAGATGCAGAAGAGGAAGGGAGTGGGGTGGGGTGGGGTGTGGGAGGGGAGTAGCTGATTGTTTACAGTGGCCTGGTCTTGCTGTTCCGTGTTTGTTCTGCCCCCTGCCCTCCCCCCCCCCCCCCCCCCCCCCTTCGTTAACTGCTGCCCGCCTCCTTCAGGTATCACAATTTACCCTTTTACTGCTGCCAACAATGAGGCATTTTTGTGCATGTTCTGGCTTCGAAGAAGGAAAGGTTTAGCAGTCCAGAGTTGCTGCTTTCGAGAACTTTCTCTTCACGTACGAATTCACGAGGATGAAGATGGAATTGAAGGGGACACTTGTATAGCATGTTGTGAGCAGGTGCCGGTAACACTTTGCCAATGACGTCATAATTCTGACTCGACGTCCTAAAGGCAGAGAAAAGATCAAGTAAAAAAGCACCATTAGCAAGGCTTACTGATACTGCACAGACAAAGTTCGGCCAGGTCCGTCAGCTGGGCTTCTTCAGTGTTAGTGTGGGACAGCACCATGCTTTTTCCAAGTCAGTCTTTAGGATCAAAACGCAGCAAGTTCGTACTTGAAGAAGAAATAGATGTTATCTTTCTGTGCTGATACCAGTAAAAACAAAAAAACAAAACAAAAACAAAAAATATTATCGAATTTGCTAGCTCAGACCAAAATGACAAAGGAGCGGAAGCTATGAACTGAGTATCTGAAACAAAAAAGAAAACAATGATCCCCTCCCTCACCCCCCCTCACCCCTCCGATCCCCCACCCCCACTACCACCACCAGTTTTATTCTAATATTCCTGTCTAGTGATCGTAGATTATCTTTAGAGAAGCGTGAGTTTTTCTTTGTTTGTGGTTGTTGTTTTTTGTTTTTGTTTTTGTTGATGTTGTTTTTGCTGTTTTAGCGGCGTTCCATTTTTGTGATCTCTTTGATCTTTTCGTTTTTGTTTATTTTTACTACACTAAGAGGAAGGGGGTGGGGTGGGGTGGGATGTGGGAGGGGAGTAGCTGATTGTTTACAGTGGCCTGGTAACTGCAGCATTCGAGAAGGACGTGAGAGGGGGTGGGGGGGGGGGGGTGGGGGGGGTGTCATACCACCTCCCCCTCCCCCACCCCTTCGAGGGGAAATTTCAGGCTCGACAGCGGGTCATCAACTTCAGTCAGAAGAGAGTTTTTTCTCAGATTGTAGTGTTTTTGATTGTGTGTGTGTGTGAGTGTGTGTGTGTGTGTGTGTGTGTGTGTGTGTGTGTGTGTGTGTGTGTGTGTGTGTGTGTGTGTGTGTGTGTGTGTGTGTTCCTGTGTGAGAGAAAGAGAGACAGACAGACAGACAGACAGACTGACTGACTGACAGACTGACT
>JABMCL010001737.1:502500-527500 GCA_018857735.1 Alviniconcha marisindica | reverse complement strand
CACGCACGCACGCACGCACGCACGCACGCACGCACGCACGCACGCACGCACGCACGCACGCACGCATACTACACTTACACACACATACTACACACACACACGCACGCACGCACGCTCGCACGCACGCACGCACACAAACCACGGTGTGTTTATACTGAAGAAACCCCCGCGGTTGAACTGCAGGGTTCGATCGGACGTGAAGCAGCAATGTGCTCCGTTTCTTTCACACCGTTTGTTTTGCATTCCACCGCGCCGCCTTCACTCAATTACAGGTCAGGTGCCCACCTGGAACTGGTGCCAGACACAAAACAATGGTGCAGTCGGTAGAGATTCTCTCTCTCTCTCTCTCTCTCTCTCTCTCTCTCTCTTCTCTCTCTCTCTCCCCCCCCCTCTCTCTCCCCCTCGCTCCCTCCTCCTCTCTCCTTCTCTCTGTGTCTCACTCACTCTCTCTCTCTCTGCCCCTCCCTCTCTCCCTCTCTCTCTGTCCTTCCCTCCCTCTCTCTCTCCCTCCTACCCCCTCTCTCTCTCTCATCTCTCATTTTAACCTCCAGATCTCAAACGAACCGTTTATCTGATTTTCGGAAGTAACAAAATCCATTTTCTTTCCCAAGTTGTTTAGTACTAACGTGTGTGTTTAGCCCTGGTTGTGCATCTGGTGAGTTCACTGAAGTCTGTACCGGCTTCGTCCATTTTCAGACTGAGATGATTAAAGTGCAGGTGATCAGGCGTGGGTGCCTTGGGTTACCTTTATCCAACATGTAGACGCCAGAGTGGCGGAGCTGTTAAGGCACTGGACTCAGGATGGAGGGAGGAAATAAAAGAATGAAAATCAGTCTTTAGGCTACGTGGCGCATGAACAATTCCACCACAAAACAATGAATGTTTATAGCACCAAGTCCAGTACACCGTTTCGGTTAATATGGGGGAGGTGTGTAGCCTACATGCACACGTAGTGACTGCACATACAAGGAAAAGGGGGAAATTATATCCATGCAGTTTTACAGGAGTACACACCGACACACACGTGTACACATAAGCGCGCGTACGCATCACACACACACACACACACACACACACACACACACACACACACACACACACACACACACACACACACCACAAACGCACCACGCCGCACACGCACGCACGCACGCACGCCACACACACACACACACACACACACACAGCGACACACACCACCACACACACACACACACACACACACACACACACACACACACACACACACACACACACACACACCATCAAAATTACCGTCAAAATTGCCGCCACCGTCATTATCGTGACCGGGAAGAGTTCAGTGACATCGTATAACACAGAAACGAGTCTTCAGAGACAACATAAAAGACTTAATAGAATTGCTTTCCCCCCGTGCTTGTCAGAGGCATTCCAGAGTGTGCTGAGCACACCTGAAGGATCGCTGGCCGTATCGCTTTGTCGTTTTAGAACCTCTATGCCTGGGAACATCACGGAGAGATCTAGACGCTGGTCCGGGCGGGCGAGAAGGGGTGTAAATATGAAGGAGTTCAGAGAGGCAAGTAGGAAAGAAGGAAGGGGGAAAGGAAGGAAGGGGAAGGAAGGAAGGAAGGAAGGAAGGAAGGAAGGAAGGAAGGAAGGAAGAAAGGAAGGAAGAAAGGAAAGAGGGATTTGCTTTTCTCTCTTTTTATTCTCTCCCATACCGGTTATAGCAAGCCGAAGGCAGAGAGCTATTTCCGTGAATTAAGAATATGGTCGTAACCTCTTCTTCCGTCATCTTCCATTACGAGTAACACAAGCATCGTTTTGATTATCAGTTTGCTGCTGCTGCTGCTGCTGCTGCTGCTGCCGCTGCTGAGTATGTGTTTATTTGTCTGTGTGTTTCCATGCCACCGGTCGTTATATGCCTTTTTCTTATCGTGAGGTGGACATTGCATGTGCAACGACCTTAACCTTAACCCACACACAAGGGAGTTAATCAGCTCTCGAAAAGCGTCACACAAACACAAGGACCTGTGTCGCCTACGGTAACTCTCACCTGGCATGCGAGTGAATACACGGTACATAAACACCACCAGGAGGTACATTCATTGTGTGCTGTGCACACGAAGGTGAGATTGATGAACTCGATACTAACGCGTCTTGCACAAAGTGTTGACTTTGAAGAACTGAAGTACAACCCTTCACCCTGTCGCATCCAGGGTTCGACCTTCTCCCGCGCTGTCTTCCACTTCCGTCTACCGTCTCCCGCCCAGTCTTCCACTTCCGTCAATTTCCTCCCGCCCAGTCTTCCACTTCCGTCGATCTTCTCCCGCCCAGTCTTCCACTTCGGTCAATTTCCTCCTGCCCAGTCTTCCACTTCCGTCAATTTCCTCCCGCCCAGTCTTCCACCTCCGTCGACTTTCTCCCGCCCAGTCTTCCACCTCCGTCAACCTTCTCCCGCCCAGTCTTCCACTTCCGTCGATCTTCTCCCCCCCCCAGCTTCCACTTCCGTCTACCATCTCCCGCCCAGTCTTCCACTTCCGTCAATTTCCTCCAGCCCAGTCTTCCACTTCCGTCTATACTTCTCACGCCCAATCTTCCAATTCTGTCGACCTTCTCCTGCCCAATCTTCCAATTCTGTCGACTTTCTCCCGCCCAATCTTCCACTTCCGTTGACCTTCTCCCGCCCAATCTTCCAATTCTGTCAACTTTCTCCCGCCCAATCTTCCACTTCCGTCGAACCTCCCCCGCCCAAGCTCCTCCCGCCCAATCTTCCACTCCTGTCGACCTTCTCCCGCCCAATCGTCCACTTCCGACCTACCCTCCCACACAGGCCGGTAGTATGAGTGCTGATGGGAGTGTGGATGGTAGCAGGCTCAGCTGTGGCACGAGGCGGCAGCGGCCCGTTCTCAGCCTGAAGACCATCGCCTGGCTGCTGTCAGCGTACCAATCGTTGAAGTTCCTTCTTCTTCTTCTTCCTCCTTTATTATTTCAAGTCTTTTCGCATACGCGATGTTACACTGATCTTACAATTATCATGCTAACAACATGTATCAGCAAGTTGCACCAATAAGAAGAAGATTTTGTTTTATTAAAAAACAAACTTAATTTCAGTCCGTAAACAACCATCTGTGTCTGTATGCAATCACTGAAGGTCGTCTCAGTTCTCAGATGCCACCTTGAGGCGACTTTTCCATGACTGGTGAACGTTCTTTCGGGTTATAAGCCATACGTACGATTTGTTGTGTCTGTTTTGAGGAACCGGGTGAGTACAGGAATACCCCTATTGTCCCCCTTCCGACAAGCACCATCGCCAATCATTCAGAGTGATGGACGACCTCGATAGAAGCAATTAGCTGCCCGTGAGCCACACAGCGGCCAACGAATTGATGAATGACTGGCAAGGCCGGACCACGGAAGGTTTGTTGAAAAACAAAACTTATTGAACTGACTGTGGCCGAAAACAAGGTTAACGCCGGAATGGGTATGTGGTTGACTGGGCTCAAAGCACCAACCAACTAACTAACTAACTAACTAACTAACTAACCGGAATGTGTTGGGAAGTAAGTGAGTAATCTAACGAATGAGTCAATGACAGCAGCGCAGCTGATTTTTTTTTTTTTAAATTTCAAAATTAATAATAATACATGTTAACTGAACGCACCCAAACCAGGACAAGGGAATGAGTCAGTGAACGAGTGAGTGAGTGAGTGAAAGAACGAACAAACGAACGAACAAAATAATGGATAACAAAGACAAGAGATTAACATTTGATGGTTTACTAAGAAGACAAAAATGGGAGTGTGTGAACAGTATCGCCATAAACGACTTTCATTTGTTTTTTTTTTCTTCTTCTTCTTCTTCTTCTTCTTCTTCTTCTTCTTCTTTTATCGCCCTAATATAACCGCACTGGTTGACTGAAGCGTAAAACACCAATTTACTTACTTACTCTTCTTCTTTTGGGCGCGGCAGAAGACCGGAAACTAACTGAGCGGCAGCGAGTGAAAGGCGCTGCCAAAAAGGGTTGATTCTATTTAGTCTCTGTTTTCATTCCAGCCTTTGATTAAAAACTACAATGAAACGGATACAGCCGTTGTCTGTTTATCTGTTTATTTTAGACGCAGAGAGTAACCGAAAGATGGTGGTCTATGGGTGTGGGTGTGCGCGTGCGCGTGATGTGACGATGTGCGCGTGGATGTGTTTGTGGATGGGGATGTGTGTGTGCGTCAGTACATGTGCGAACGAGCGTGTGTGTGTGTGTGTGTGTGTGTGTGTGTGTGTGTGTGGGTGGGTGGGTGTGTGTGTGTGGGTGTGGGTGGGTGGGTTGGTGTGGGTATGGGTGTGCGGGTGCGTGCGTGCGTGCGTGCAATGTGTGTGTAGTATGCGTTGGTCTTTCTGTTAATTAAAGGTACGAATCAGTTGAATTTCATCTCTCTCTCTCTCTCTCTCTTCTCTCTCTCTCTCTCTCTCTCTCTCTCTCTCTCTCTCTCTCTCTCTCTCTCTCTCTCTCTCTCTTTGATGCCATTATTTTGCTTGTTTATGAAATATACGTGCGAGATGGCTCAGCAGAAGAAAAAAAAGGGACTCTTCATGACCCCAACTATTTATTATCAGTATCGTGTGTAAAGACCCACTGCTTAAAGCCGTCAATGGTAATATTCTTTTAGCCCGAAATGTAGATGATCCTGGACGTCCTTTCTTCGCCGTTGGGCCTGTGTAATTAGCGTTGTGATGCAGTGTAGAACAACAGAATAATCCCCGTGCGTGCTGCACACACTTAAGGGTAGAGACACGCTGATTTACAGGCGCTGGGGAGAAGTTCAGGGGCGGCAGGGTGGGGTGGGATGGGTCGGGGTGGGAAGGGTGATAATTGCATCTTGCAGGCTACGGGAAGGGGCCGTTTGGAAAGGGTTGCTTTCAGGCTTTCGCGATAAATCGTGCCTTTGACGAACTAATCTCAGGGACTTTGGCTTTTTCTGTGTTTGCCGGCTGCCTGATTGGCGCTTGTGTGGTCTGCGTGGCTGCATGCTTGGAGCTCGCTCATGTGCTGCGTGGACTGCGTGACTGTATGGTTGCAGTTCGTGTGGCGTGACCATATGGTTTCAGTTCGTGTGGCGTGACTGTATGGTCGCAGTTCGTGTGGCGTGACTATGACTGCAGCACGAGTGGACTGCCTATGATTGCAGATCGTATGGCGTGACTGTGATTGCAGCTCATGTAGACTGCCTATGATTGCAGATCGTGTAGCATGACTATGACTGTCGGTCGTGTGGACTACCTATGTTTGCAGATCGTGTGGATTGCGTGACTCTGATTGCAGCTCGTATGGATTGCGTGACTCTTATTGCAGTTCGTGTGGCGTGACTATGATTGCAGCTTGAGTGGATTGCCTGACTATGACTGCAGATCGTGTGGCGTGACTACGATTGCAGCTCATGTGGCGTGACTGTAAGCTGTAGTTCGTGTGGCGTGACTATGACTGCAGCTCGAGTGGACTGCCTATGATTGCAGATCGTGTGGATTGAGTGACTCTGATTGCAGCTCGTGTGAACTTCGTGACTCTGATTGCAGCTCGTGTGAACTTCGTGACTCTGATTGCAGTTCGTGTGGCGTGACTCTGATTGCAGCTCGTGTGAACTTCGTGACTCTGATTGCAGCTCGTGTGGCGTGACTATGATTGCAGCTCGTGTGAACTTCGTGACTATGATTGCAGCTCGTGTGGCTTGCTTGACTCTGATTGCAGCTCGTGTGAACTTCGTGACTCTGATTGCAGCTCGTGTGCCGTGATATGATTGCAGCTCGTGTGAACTGCGTGACTCTGACTGCAGATCGTGTGGTGTGACTATGATTGCAGCTCGTGTGAATTTCGTGACTCTGATTGCAGATCGTGTGGCTTGCTTGACTCTGATTGCAGCTCGTGTGAACTTCGTGACTGATTGCAGCTGGGTGGCGTGACTATGATTGCAGCTCGCGTGAACTTCGTGACTCTGATTGCAGATCGTGTGGCTTGCTTGACTCTGATTGCAGCTCATGTGAACTTCGTGACTCTGATTGTAGCTCGTGTGGTGTGACTATGATTGCAGATCGTGTGGATGCGTGACTCTGACTGCAGATCGTGTGGTGTGACTATGATTGCAGGTCATGTGTTGTGACCATTATTGCAGCCTTGTGTGGACCGCGTGACTATGATTGCAGCTCGTGTGGCGTGACTATGGTTGCCGATCGTGTGGACTGCGTGACTCTGACTGCAGCTCGTATGTTGTGACCATTATTGCAGCTCGTGTGTTGTGACTCTTATTGCAGCTTGTTTGGACTGCGTGACTATGATTGTAGCTCGTGTGGCGTGACTATGATTGCAGCTCGAGTGGTCTGCGTGGCTGCATGCTTAGAGCTCATGTGCGGCGTTGACTGCGTGACTGTATGGTTGCAGTGGCTCATGTGGCGTGACTATGATTGCAGCTCGTATGGACTGCGTGGCTATGATTGTAGCTTGCATGAGGTGTGTGTGTTTTGTTGGGGTTTTGTGTGTGTGTTGGTTGTGTGGTTTGTTGTGTGGTGTGTGGTAAAGGCTGGAGAAAGAGGGTTTTTATGTGGGGGTGTGTGGTGTTGGTGGTGGTTGTTGTGTTTTGTGGTGGCGTCGTGTGGTGTTGTGGTTGGTTTTGCGGTGTGTGGTGGTGTGGTGTTGTGGTGTGTGGGGTGTCGTGTGGTGTGTGTGTGGTGTGTGTGTGGGTGGCTGGGTGGCTGGAGCAGTGAGGTCTGTTAGTGTGTGTTGTGTGGGGGGGGGGGCAGGGGGCTACAGGCTGGAGCAGTGAAGTCTGTTAGTTGGGTGGGTGTGTTGGGGGGTGTGTGGGGGGTGGGTGGGGGGGGTTGGGTGTGTGTGTGGCTACATGGCTGGAGCAATGAGGTCTGTTAGTGTGTGTGTGTGTGTGTGTGTGTGTGTGTGTGGTGTGTGTGTGTGTGTGTGTGTGTGTGTGTTGGTCTGTCTAACTGTCTGTGTCAGTGTGTGTGTGTTATGTGTGGTGTGTGTGTTGTGTGTGTTGTGTGTTTGTGGGGTGTGTGTGTGTGTGTGTGTGTGTGTGTGTGTGTGTGTGGCTACATGGCTGGAGCAATGAGGCGTCAGTGTGTGGTGTTGTGTGTGTGTTTGTGTGTGTGTGTGTGTGTGTTGTGTGTGTGTGTGTGTGTATGTGTGTGTGTGGCTTTGTGGCTTTGTATCAGTGTGTCTTGTTAGATGGGGGGGGGGGGGAAGGGGGGGCGGGGGGGAGGGGGGTACATGGCTGATGCAATAAGGTCGGTTAGTGTGGCGGCACGCTTGGAGCTAGAGTACACTGCGATCTGTACTCTTCACTAGCGGGGTTGCATGACTGGGGTTTGCATGGTCTGCATTGCGTGGCGGCATGCTTGTGCAACCGCAATGCAGCTTTACCAATAAAACCGTGATGTCAAACAGACGCCAGTGGCGACAGCACACGGAGGACCCTAACTTTTAAACGTTGCTCAATATGTGCGATAAACACTGGCACACACAAATCGATAGCAGTCTGATCTGCTTCTTATTAAATCGGCCCCTGAGTGATGTCCCTTCGTTTGGGTTGTGTCCCCTGGAGAATCACGCACACCCTACGCTCCCAAACCCTGCGCGTAGACAAATCACGTTTCTTTAAACTCTCGTTTAATTCTCGGCCCCATGAGTATTGGTGAAATCGGAAATTTGACCCTTCTATAAATCGTAATTGAAATGCTCGATGGGTTGAGGAAAAGATTGTGACTTTGTGGAACAGGGCAACATAAAACTGATCAGTGGAGGGGCGAGGGGGGGGGGGGGGAGGGGGGGGGGGTGCTGGCAGTGAAGGTGCGACTAAAGACTATGACTTTATGAAATACATCTGAACCTTGTACAAAGTGTGGCGGGGGGGGGGGGGGGGGGGGGGCGCTTTTTGCGAAATACGGTCGTGGAAACAAAATCTGAGGTGAGATGAAGATGTTGTGCCCTCGGGGAATAGGGGTAATATGAAACTGACGATTTGGTGTGGATGACGTTCACTACGTTTGAATACATGTAGTGCGTTTTTTTGTTTTTGTGTTGTGGAGTGGCTGCCACTGTTGGGTTCTTTTTTTTTGAATTTTGGGTTGGGGTGGTCCCAAATGTTGCTTGGTTTGAATGTTGTGGATTGGCCCTGCCACTGTTGTTTTTGGTTTTGAATGTTGTGGAGTGGCTGCCCCCTGTTTGTTTTGGGTTTGAATTTTGTGGATGGCTGCCACTTTTGGGTCTTGGTTTGAATGTTGTGGAGAGGCTGCCCTGTTGTTTTGGGTTTGAATGTTGGGGAGGGGGGGGCTGCCACGTTGCCCTTTGGTTTGAATGTTGGGGGAGGGGCCCTGCCACGTTGTTTTGGGGTTTGAATGTTGTGGATTTGGCCCCAAATGTTGTCTTGGTTTGAATGTAGTGACTGGGGGTTGTTGGTGTGGATTACCTTTTTTGGATTTTTTTTTTTTTTTTTTGGGTGTTTTTGGGTGTGGAATTCGTTGTTATTTAGTGTGTTGGTGGGATGTACTGTTGTTGGTGGTGTCCGGTGGGGCTGTTGTGAGTTGGTAGTTTTGTCGGTGTGGGATGTACTAATGTCGGGGGGAGGGTTGGTGTGGGAGGGAAATTGGATGTTAAATAGTGTGTTGGTGGGGTTTGTACTGTTTTTGGGGTTTTTAGTTTTGTGTTGATGTGGATGTACTGATTTTGGGGAGTGTGTGTTGAGTGGATGTAGTTATTGGCGGTGTGTTGATTTTCGATGTACTAGTTGGAAGTTTTGGGTTTGGGTCGAAAATGTTGTTTTAGTGTGTTTTGGGTTTGTCGATGTACTGCTGTTGGTAATGTGTGATGGGTGGTTTGTAGCCTGTGTGCGTGTTGGTGGTGTGTTGTGGCTGTGGCTGTCCGGTGGTCGGTTAATTGGCTGTTAACTGCATTTCGACATTCTGTCAACTGCACAGGGTCACCACAGGACGATCAAACTATGTCATGATTTCAAAGCTCTTCTCGTTTGTAAACCCTTTATCAAGCTAAATCTCCAAAATCTATCTATCCACAAATATGAAACAAAACAGGCATACGCAACCGTCAAAGACAAATTTTCGAAGGGTTAGTCCATTTACTATGTTAGCCCATGTTAAAAAATCTGTAAGGCAGTGTTGATGCATATGCAGTGGTTGGTGGTGTTGTCCTGGTATAGGTAGATTTATTGTGCCAAGTACATGTAGTTGTGTGAATGTAGTGTGTTGTTTGTATGGATGTATCCCGGTAGTGGCATGCGTTGGTGTGGACGTATTGTGGCTGGTGGTGCATCGTATTGGTGTGGATTGACTGCGGTTGGTGGTACTTATGTAGTGTGTCATACCAGAATGGATGCAGTGGTATGGATGTAGTGTGTTGTGAGACACCGGAGTGGATGCAGTGGTACGGATGTAGTGTATTGTGACATACCGGAGTGGATGCAGTGGTACGGATGTAGTCTGTTGTGACATACCGGAGTGGATGCAGTGGTACGGATGTAGTCTGTTGTGACATACCGGAATGGATGCAGTGGTACGGATGTAGTCTGTTGTGACATACCCGAGTGGATAGTCTGGTCTGGTGTGCTACTTTTCTCAGGCATAAAAGTACCTGCAGAACGGATGTGGAAAATAAACGAAAACAAGCACGTGCAACACGTTCAGCGGGAAAAAAAACAAAGCAGCTTTTATTTCACAGCAGAATAGTTTTACAACAGCAAAAATGACAGACTTCATGAACCCTGCATGACAATGTATAATGACTGACAAACGAAAGATTGCACCTCACAAATAAAAATAAATAAAAATGTATAAAATAAAATAAAACGTTTAATACGGAGCTGTGCATGCTAGCGTCGCTAGTAGACACCAAAATAATGCTCTTCAGCAATATGGACCCCAAGCAACTCATGCCCTAATAACGAAAAGAAGCAGAAATAAAACGAACAAAAAACAAAACAATCCAAAAACGCTGGTCCGATTTAAAGCATTACTGACTTCATGCTGATTTACGCATTTAAAAAAAAAAAAATTAAAGATACAAATCAATCATAACACCGCATTGTTACATAAGATGTCTTTTTCTTCTTCTTTTTTCAAATTCTCCCAAATAAGCAAATAGGCATCAAAATAGAATATTTGCCTCAAAGAAACATTTTACTGCCTGGCAAGATATGACGGTACCCAAATGAAAGGAGTGTTAAGAAACAGGGGTAGTAAATAATACACTTTATAACTGTAGTTCTAGTTATACGTTGTTACAAAAGAATATAATGGCAATAACATGAAGCTGACTAATAACATCGAATGTATTAAAAGAAATCGTCACAAGAATGTTGATGATTAGATTCAATGCTCGATATACAAATACATGATTAAAAAGTGCAGTCGAAGGAAAGAAGAAAAATGGTTTTTAACGCCCAGTTAACCGACGGATGTTTTTGTTGTGTGTTTTTTTAATTAAAAAGAAAAAGAACAAAGTCAGGTAAAAAAAAAAAAAAAGGAGAACAGGACAAAAAGAACGCCACGATAGCTGTGAGAAGAAAATACGACCATCCAAACAAGCAGTTCAAAGCGCAAATAAAAACAACTGAGTAACTGCCGAATTTTAAGTTGCCGTTACCAATACACACAACCTGACTGTCACTGGAAATTACGCTGAACGTGAAGACAGACTGACTAACAAACAGTACAAGCCGTTAACGGGCCAGGACGGCCACCTCGACTATCACGCAGCTCCTGAGCTCCCATCCGAAGAGAAGGCGGAGAACGCCAAACGCCGCAGACTAAGTAGCCACCTCCAAAAAACCAGCACACAACTCAGTGACTGAAATGCACACCGATCACCCTGTCTCGCGATTCTCAGCCACTGAGTCAGTACAGACCTGCCAGCCGACACTAGTCGTGACGCAAACGTCGAGCACCAAAATAGCCGCACGATGGTCAGCTTCAGTCTCTCCCTAAACGTTCACCTTTAAAAAAGAAAGAAAGAAAGAACTATGCGTGCATAATTTTCACTGGGCCACCAACGCTCCACTATGTGTGAGCCCAGCCCCAGGATTAGGCGGAAAAAGAAGAAGAAAAAAAAGAAGAAAAGCTATAAAAAATAAAATAAAATAAAAAGTAGACCAAAAAAAAAAAAAAAGCAAAAGAAGAAGGAAAGCAATAACTGTCTACGTGTCTTGGACGTGTAAACAGCCTTTAAAACTGGTGTTTGTGGTTTGCCGGAACCGCCCGATTCCCAGTCGGCTGCCGCTGCTTCGTGACAGCTACCGAGAGCGACGCCGCCCGCAGCACGCTTCAAACCCGCCTCAGAAAGCGATGTCGGCGCCACTACCTAGCCAGGGCGGCAACTCTAGGAAAATCTCAAAACGTGCTCCGGCGCGGGCCGCCCGGGTCTGAGAGGCCCTTGGAAGAGAAGTTACTGAGATGGAAGTTTCTTGGTTCGCCATCTCCGAGCGTTAGGGGAAGGCGGGGAGCGAGGTGGCTGAATGATTTATAAACGACTTTGTTAACGGGACGCAGCGACGGGCCCGAGTGCCAGGTTGCCCGCTGATCCCCGCCGCCAAGGCGGCAGAGTAGGGAGGCGTGATCGACCCGGCGACGCTTCCGTCCCCAGGTTATTGTTGTTGCAAGTCTCCGGTCCAGCCAATATCGGCGTCGGTTCCCACCGCAATGCTGAACTAAGTTCCGCTGAGCTGAGAGAGAGAGAGAGAGAGAGAGAGAGAGAGAGAGAGAGAGAGAGAGAGAGAGAGAGAGAGAGAGAGAGGCGGGGGGGGGAGGGAGGGGGGAGGTGGGGGAGAGAGAATGAGGCACGAGATTCAAGACCAGAGGTCATCCATCCCTTTTCTGTTGTTGTCTTTCTGTTTTGTAATTTTCCGTAAACGACAAGAACGTCAGGGGCCAAAAAGGTTATACTCAGTACGGTGACCGTATGTGAACACCTGAAGTCGGTGTGCAGCTGGCCTGCGCGATGGAGGGTGGCGAAACTGACTGCGAAACAAATTATGCGTGTGTTCTCATTGTGGTGGAAGGACAGCATGGTATTCAACCGTGAGCGCAAAGTCTCACCTATCTCCCCTCTCAATTTCACGGTGAACAATTAAGCCACACCTAAGCTGGCATACTGTTATAGAACTACCGCTCGAGACACAATTTCACACTGGACAATTAAACCACACCTAACCCTACTGTTCCAGAAGACACAATTTCACAGTGTACTATTAAGCCACACCTAAGCCGGCCTACTGTTATAGAACTACCGCCCAAGAAATAATTACACAGTGGACAATTCAGCCACACCTAGCCGTATTGTTCCAGCATCACCACCCGAGACAATTTCACAGTGGACAGTTACGCCACACCTAACCCCACTGTTCCAGAACTACCGCTCGAGACACAATTTCACAGTGGACAACTAAATCACACCTAACCTTACTATGCCAGAACCACCGCCCGAGACAGTTTCACAGCGGGCAGTTATTCTACTATTCCAGAACAACCGCCCGAGATAAACAAACAAACAAACAAAAACAACAAAATTAAAATTAAATTTAAATCACAGTGCATAATTAAGCTACACCTAACCATTCTTTTCCCAGAACGCGGAATCTTCTGAAAATTGCCAATAGACTGGATACTGAGACAGATAACTGATTTTAACGCTCAGTTCGAGCCATGGCGGTCATATCGGGGCGAAACGAATGAACTGGGAGTTTACTTGCATACCGTTCTTAGAAGCCAGCCAGCTCGGGATGGCATGTCATCATTTAACAATGGCCTCGACTGTCTACCTTAATCAGTGCTGTCAGTACTTCCGGATTCAGCGGGCATCACGTTTAACCCGCGCTGCTGCCGACTAGACTGCTACGGTGACTCCCCAGATTTCCAAACAGAGCAAAGTCTCTCTCTCTCTCTCTTTATTAGTAGCTTAGCAAGGACTAGTTGTTAGGTTTTTGACTGAACCTAAACTACAATCCTTGTAAAATAAAGTTTTCGAGTTCGAGTTCTCTCTCACTCTCTCTCTCTTAAGTAGCTTAGGAAGGACTAGTTGTTAGACAGGTTTTTGACTGAACCTAAACTACAATCCCTGTAGTTTTCGAGTTCGAGTTCTCTCTCTCTCTCTCTCTCTCTCTCTCTCTTTACTCAACCTAAACTACAATCTTTGTAAAATAAAGTTCTCCAGTTCTCTCTCTCTCTCTCTCTCTCTCACACACACACACACACACACACACACACACACACACACACACACACACAGAGCCGCAGTTCTTCCATTCTTGATTTTTTCTCCACCTTTTCATTTCTTTATATTTTTACTTCTTCTTCTTCTTTTTTTCTTTTCTTCCCGCTTCGCTTTTTGTGCCGGGTAGCGGGAGAGGGCATACACTGAACTTCCTTTGTTTGAAAACAACAAAGTGTAGCTCCAAAACAGACTCCTGCTCACGACGTCGTATGGGGAAACAAATTGCCGCATTAAGCTGCACGCAGAGTTGGCTACTGCAGGTTGTCAAGAAAAGAAGAAGGAGGACAGAATGGAGTGAAGAATACAATACAATGCCAAATTTAGACTAACAGAAAGGCACACAAGACGGAAAATAGACCGAGATACGTTGCAACTTATAAAAAAAAGAAAAAAAGAAACTACAACAAAAAGGTTTTTAACTTTAATATATAAAAATGAAAGAGAGAGAGAGAGAGAGAGAGAGAGAGAGAGAGAGAGAGAGAGAGAGAGAGAGAGAGAGAGAGAGAGAGAGCAATGGGGGAAGGGAGGAGGAGGGAGACGAAACAAATGAAATTTTCATTTCACTGCAGTCGGACTGAAAGAGGGGGCTGGAACTGAAAGTTGCGAAGAAGATCGAAACAGTGGCGTACCAAAACGGTGGGTGTATGCAATCTTTGCCATTTTGATTGTAAGGAAAGAATACGATCACAATTTTATCGTTTATTATGGGCCACGTTGCCACCGTGTGTTCGAGTAAACGTGCACGCGCGCGTGCGTGCGTGCGTGTGTGTTAGTTATTGTAATACCTGCCGCGGAGGGGGGATTGTGTAAATGTGCCCGCGTGTATGCATTTGTAATATTCTGTGGTGTGTGTGTGTGTGTGTGTGTGTGTGTGTGTGTGTGTGTATGTGTGTGTGCATTTATGTATGCGTGTGCATGCATGTGTTTGTGTGTGTCTGTGCGGGGACGGGGGGGCGGGCACTGAGAGGGCCGGCCGTCGTTATCCCAATGTTTATGGTCACTTTTCATGAAATCAAAATCACCCTAAGGGCCCCCCCCCCCCCCCCCCCCCGCCCCCCCACAAAAAAAAAAAAAAAAAAAATTTGTATGCAAGAACCTGCACGGTTCGTGTCACTCGCCAAAGAGTCTGGAACGTTCGACACCCCCACCCCTCCCACTTTCTTGTTTGTTTGCTTATTTGGGCTTCTTTTTTTTCTTTTTTTATTCTCGAGCTTCCTTTATGGGAGGGGAGGGAAGGGGGGGGGGGGTGGCTCTTACTCCTTCGCCTCTTTATCTCAGAAGGAAAATAACAATTTTCTCACTCAAAAGCTGTATGGAAAATGGGCACACGTTTTCACGGCTGCCCTCATGTCCTCAGGGTGCTATTTTGACAGATCAATGCGTTTTTCACTCCCCGAAAGCAACCCCGCGGCAACGTGGCCCCAATATGTTCACATCAACATCGACAGCCAACCTCCGCAACGCGAAAGGGAGCTTACTCCCAGAAAGAGGAGGTCAAATTGACAACTTCCGGTCACGACCACACACCAAAAAAAACCCCAAAAAAACGTACAAAAGACTGTTTCACAAAGCAACGCAAGCCGTGAATTGCTTGGAATTATGCCGAATGATGAGAGCGGATGGATGGAAGGAAGTGTGTTGTGGGGGGTTGGGGGTTGGGGCGTGGGGGGTGCTCATGAAAAGGCCGTAAACAAATATAAAAGATTATTTTCCTTGCTCCGGAAATTTCGTTCCGTCGACTTTTGTCAGGGTGCTGCCACAGCTGACGAGGCCTCGACTCTCGACTTTGTACGGCGTGAATCGTTTTTGTCAAAACATATTACCATGTTCATATGCGTCATACTCCATTAACGTTTGCACGCGAGAAGGAGAGAATGGGGGAGGCAGGGAGGGTTGCAAAGGGGTGGGGATGGGGGAGGGGAGAGAGAGAGAGAGAGAAAGGGGCGGGAGAGACAGAGGGAGGGACTGGGCGAGGGGTGTGGAAGGGTGGGTAAAGCGGATTTCTGTGGTAACCAAAGCTAAAGGGTAGAGCTTCCAGTCAGGTTTTCGGAGACATCACTGAAAAGAAGGGGGAAAAACAACAACAAAAAACTGCTGTTTGATGACTGCAGAATAACGACAGTTCAGAAACGCAAAGCAGAAGCAAAAGCACCATAGGCTTGATAAAATGCTGACAGACTACATTTGTGGCATTTGTTGGGGTGTTGCTTTTTTGGTGCGGTTTTTGTTCTCTTCTTTTTGAGGCGGTGGGGTGGGGGTGGCGGTGGGGTGGGGGGTGGGGGATGGGGGGGTGGGGCGTGAGGGAAGCGAGGATGATAGTCCTCACTTGAAGAAAAAAGGAAAACAAAACATTAAGACAATAAATAGACTGAGCAAAAAAGAAACCGGAACAAAAATAAAATTCAAAAAAAAACAAAATGTCTTTGGCTTCCACTTCCAGGTCTAAAATCCGACACAGAAACCAGTCGTGGATAGGACGCATAGAGAAGTAAGCAACTCGCTATTTAACGCCCAGTCAACCTTGCTGCTTGTATCAGGGTGACGCATAGTACTGACAGAAAAAAGACACACACACACACACATACACAGAGAAAATATGAAAAGCACCAAAACAAAAATCAAAGCACGTAAATGATGAACACGTCCGTACCAAACTTGAAGTATCAAATAAAGTGGAAATGGGCCCGCTTCTTGCTGTGTTGAAATTCCAGCTCCATGTTCCCATTTCTGTTCAGTATCTCTACAATCGTCATCTGGGGGTGGGGGGAGGGGGGGACTAAATTCTGTTAGGGAGGAAAGGAGGAAGTTGAAATGGGTCCAACAAGAAATGTGTATTAACCAACATTAATGTAGTTTCACCTCAAAAAATGTTCAAACAACAATTGTGTATATCGATGGTGACGTAATATCCATGCCTATATCTAAAATACACAGTGCACGCTATACATATGCATGTACAGAATATTTACAGATGATAGTGTTACACGTTCTGTGCGGCTCAGTGTACAAAATGTACAACAAGCAGACACTGATGTACAGCTGGGAGCACAGGAAGAATTCTGTACAGATCTCATTATCCACAGGACAAAAGAGAGTATCAAAACAGACTCAGTCACCTTTCGAGAAATATTTTAAAAGTCTATCTATCATCACGACAAGCAGTGTTTTTCATTATTAAATCTTTCTAGTCCAAGAGGAAAATCAACCCGAGTCGTGATCAGAATTTCAAGCCTCAAACTTCTAAAACAACACAACTAACGAGGTATTCAGAAGGAAAAGAAATTGGTCCGTAAGTTTCGTAAAGTTTCATCAAAAAAATCACACAAACAAAAAACTCTCGTTGTTTAAGTATTGTCAGAGAGAAGGGGGAGAGAGGGGAGAGAGAGAGAGAGAGAGAGAGAGAGAGAGAGAGAGAGAGAGAGAGAGAGAGAGAACGTGTAAGAATTTCTCTAGATGTAAGTTTCATAGAGAGAAAGAAAGAAAAAATGGAGAAAATGGGACGAAAATTATTTCCATATAAAAAAATAAAAAATAAAAATGAAAGAAAAAGAAAGGCACAAAAACTACTATGTGAACTTCGTCAGAAAAAATATCGCCACGTAAATCTCGTACTGGCATGGCACTGTTATAGACATTTGTAACACTGCCGTGTTGTGAGCACCTAAAATAACAACAACACCACGCTGGAATAACGTGACAGATGAACCAGACTGCTGAACGGAAGACAGGGGGTGATGACGTCACACAACGTAACCTTGGCGACCGATTTGCAGAAACAGGCAAATGGAGAAAATGACTCCCAAAATCTGCAATTCAAAGAAAAGTTGCAAGATCAAACTGAACAATGGTTCTCCTTTTCTTTTTCTCTTTTTCTGCTGTGTGCGTGTGTGTGTGTGTGTGTGTGTGTGTGCGTGTGCGTGTGCGTGTGTGTGTGTGAGAGAGAGAGAGAGAGAGAGAGAGAGAGAGAGAGAGAGAGAGAGAGAGAGAGAGAGAGACAAAATCGGCGATCCAGTGAAGGATTTTTTTACGATGCAGAGAACACGCACGCGCACCGCACACGCAGCACCACACACACACACACACACACACACACACACACACACACACACACACACACACACACGTACGCACGCAAACACACACACACCACACACACGCACACACACACACACGACACACACACACACATTCCATAATAAATGCATGTATAAAATAAAATATATATATATATATATATATATATATATATTTCAGACAGAACAGAGAAGGGCGCTAGGGGGGGATGGGGGGGGGTGGGGGGGGGGGGGAAGAAGGGCGACAGAATGAGAGACAGAGAGGCCAGAAGAGACGGAGACAGACGGAAACAAAACAACGGACACAAAGAGAGTCTCTGTGTGCGTGCGTGCGTGCGTGCGTGCGTGCGTGCGTGCGTGCGTGCGTGCGCGTGCGTGCGTGCGTGCGTGCGTGCGTGCGTGTGTGTCTGTGTGTGTTTGTGTGTACGTGTGTTTGTGTCTGTATGTGTGTGTGTGTGTGTACAAGTGGAGGAGGAGAGATGGGCGCTGAAGGGAAAGGAACGACGCATCTGAAGCCGCGGCACACTCACCATGACGAAGAGTGCGGCCAGGGCGATGCCACCGATGATGAGGGAGTTCTTGTCCAGAAAGCTGTCCAGCTTGTCGTAGCAACCCTGCAGCAAGCACATAAAATGTTCGAAAGAACGCTGTATATTAGGACAAGACACAGCATGTGAATTTTCGGGGTTATCCCCTTCTTCTTCTTCTTCATTGTGTTAGGCAGACACCTTCCAATGAGCAGAAAAGTGCTCGGAGATTTTGCTGCACTTTTGGGGGGTCTGCAGAGTCCTATAAAGTGGTATAATGAAAAGGAAAAAAAAAAAACGGGAGAAAGAAGGACAGAACGGAACAAAATATTTAGACAGGAGAGTGCTGTGGACTAACTACTTTGGGGTATCCGGCTAGACCTATCCGGCTACCGCAGCGGTCCCCAGGGATGGAAAAGAAAAGATGAAGAAAAGAAGGGGTCCCCTTTTACAAACTACGAAACTGACAACACTTAAACAACAGTTAAACGGTGAAACATGAGATGGAGAACTAGGACAGCTTTTGGTTGAGCTATGTTGCTTTCATGTCCAGCGCTTGGGACAATGTTCCAAACACGCACAGCAATCCCAGTTACATTACCGCCGCCGTTTATCACTGTTTATCGTAGGGTCTTCTTTTTATGTATACTCACATTTTACAGTCAACACGTCATATAAACACAAAAATTACGTCACAACAACAACAAATTACTTCAAGGGCAACTAAACTGACTTCTCGAGTCATCCGGACAACACACACAAACACACACACACACACACACACACACACACACACACACACACGACACACACACACACACACACACAAACACACCAGCATCACAAAATGACATCATTTCTGGGCGACACCAATTGCATATTTTTGATCACCATGCCAGTTAGATGGTTGTTGTTGTACTCAGTCTGATGCCTAGAAAATCACGATCGTTTACTATACCAGTGTGGTGACGTTATTTAATCGCATGCATGTGTTTGATGTTGTTTTATTCAAAATTGCCAAGGATTACGTCTTCAGTCCTTGATTAATTTTGATTACCACTCAATCTGCAGTGCATGTCAGTGTAATGAGGATCCGTGCCTGCCTGTGTGTTAGTGAGTGAGTGAGTGAGTGACTGGGTCGGTGGGTGGGTGGGTGAGTCAGTGAGTCAGTGAGTGAGTGAGTGACTGGGTGGGAGCCGGGGTGGGTGAGTGAGTGAATGTGTGTGTGTGTGCGTGCGTGCGTGCGCGCGCGCGCGCGCGTTATATCTGCGACAGCTCAGCAAACCAAACAGGAAAACGCTTCAGCGAATCCCACCGGTACCGGGAAACTATTGAACAAGCAAACACACAAACAAAATCAAGTTCCAATAAACTCCCACCGGGAACTCGCTACACAACACAAGCAGCTTACGCAGAAGAAGAAAAAGAAAAGAAAGAAAAAAACTCAACTACAACAAAACGCACAAAACCCCCTTTTTCAACCAGTTTCTATGAAAAGCGGGAAACTCGTTGACTAAACACCCTCTGCTACACCAGAAGGCCTTTTGCTTAGCACCAACTGCGATTCGCCTTCGGAGGTCAGCAGTAAACTGGGCACGCAAGAAAAAAAAGCCTGCTCACCAAAAAAAAAAAAAAAGGGGGGCCGGAGGGGGGGGGGGGGGGGGGGGACCGAAGAGCAAGTGGCGTCAAATTTTCACCAAGGGCTCTGTCCTTTTCAATTTCTGTTTTCTCTCTCCGCGAGTGCGGCCAGTCCAGGCAAAGCTCCACGCGGAGGGGAGACAACTCCGTCGAACCTGCCAGCGGCAGGGGCAGCGAGGGGAGGCCAAAATGGCGATCTTTTTTCCAAATTTGCTTCAATAACTTCCCTCGCGCTCCCGCGCCGGCCCGAGGAAGTGGGAACGGAGATTGGGTTTGAAGGAGAGGGCGAGAGAAAGCAGCTTCGCAATCAGTGTAACGGGGTCTGTGAGGCGACGAGCGGAGCAGTAATGTTTCCACGGCGTCGCTTTCCATGGGCTTCGTCGCCGGATTAGTAGTTTTTGTTTGTTTGTTTTTGTTTTTTTAATCAGCCTTTTGCATGTTTTGTATAGCACGTGCGCGCGGCGCGTGTGTGTGTGTGTGTGTGTGTGTGTGTGTGTGTGTGTGTGTGTGTGTGTGAGGTGGTGTAGTGTAGTGTACTGTAGCCGTAGTGTAGTGCGTGTGTGTGTGTGTGTTCGCGCGCGCGCGTGCCTTTTGTGTGTGTGGCGTAGTACGTGTAGTGTACGGTAGTGTAGTGTACTGTAACGTAGTCAAGTGTGTGTGTGTGTGGGGGGGGGGGGTAGTGTAGTGTGTAGTGAAGTGTACGGCAGTGTCGCTCTCTCTCTCTCTCTCTCATAGGATATATATTGATAGATATAGATAGACACGCACGCACGCACACACGCACACGCACGCACGCACGCACGCACGCACATATATATATATATATTGGCTCAGCATCGCCCCAACATTACTTCCGTGAATGCCTACCATTCATTTATTTACCTACTTACCTTTATGTTTTTAGTGTATTCTATGGCTGATATTTACCATGGGTCTTTTTCCGACTGTATCTGGATTTAGTTGTTTTTAACTTACGCGGATCACACACACACACACACACACACACACACACACACACACACACACACAGTCCCCACACGCAGCGCACGCGCACGCACACACACGCACACACACTCACATTCAACCCACGCACGCACGCACACGCGCACACAAATACACGCACGCACACTCACACACACGGTACTGACGCGCGTGCGCACAACACACACATATATACACACGGCCTGTGCGTGCGCAAGCACACATGCGCACGCACGTACACACACACACACAGACGCAACACACACACACACATACACACGCGCGCGGGCGCGAGCGCAGTTCCGAGGGTTGCAGAATCTGATATTTTGAGAGCTGGGTCGATTGCCTTCTCATCGGATCGGTGTGCACGATAATTTCAGAAGAGGCACGCTTGACAAAACGGGTGCAATTTGGCAGGGTAATGGGAAAACTAGGTTTTCTAAGACCTGCAAGCTACGAATAGCATGCACGTCCAAACTGTGTTCAAAATTTAAATGCACGCGATTTGCACGAACACCTTTTTTTTACCCCTTTAAGAAGCCTTGTCAAGTTCGGAGCGCTTTGCAGATTTCTAAGTTTTAAAAAAGGAATGCCATTGCCAAAATAAACGATTTCGCTCGGGAGGAGGGAGGTAGAAGGAAAGAAAGAAGAGAGAGCGAGAGACAAAGACACAGAGAGACAGAGAAAAACAAAAGGCAAGAAACAAAAGGGGAAAAAAAAGGAAAGAAAGAAACTCGCAAATAAAACAAAAAACACCACACTGAAACTCGACCTTCTAAAATGTCACCCACATTCATCTATCACCCTGTCACCCAATTTCCCATCATCGTTTTCCATGTACCCCAAACTGCATACTGCCCATGCTACACCGTGGAGACGGACAGGGTCAGAGAGACAAGACCAGACAGACAGACAGACAGACAGGCAGACAGACAGAGAGAAAGAGAATTCGAACACTTCTACTCAAGGAGAGGGCCATAGGACATAAAAGCCATTTAGTCCTGTGTGAACAGCCAGTCCCTGCAACACTACAAACAAGCAAAACGGGGTGGGTGCGGGGTGTGGGTCAGAGTTGTAGGGAAAGAGATACCCACATCAGTGTAGAGAGCTGTGTTGTTGCCCACGGAGTCGACAGGGGGCTGTGCTTTGGGTGGCTGGTTACTGGTGGCGGTGGAGCCGTCTCCGCCCACACACACATTCAGGTCGCTGTCCGGTTTGCAGCAAGAGAACGGGACGTACTGCTTGTCCGCAACTGAAGACCAAACGCAGCAACCTATCCATCATGACTGGACACTGATACACTTAACGGTGTCAATTCACACCTCGACAAAGGATGTGTTTCCGGGTCTGTCCGTTTCTGTCTGGAATTCTCTGCCTGTCTCGTCAAATTGTACGGGTTCAGTCAACGGGTACTGCATTTAAAACCGCTACTCACGACCCATCTGTTTAAATTCCGCTACTGCTGGCAAAATCTCTGTCCCCTCCACCTTCTTCTGCAAAGTATGTCAATTGACTGCTATAGTTGTGTGTGTGTGTGTGTGTGTGTGTGTGTGTGTGTGTGTGTGTGTGTGTGTGTGTGTGTGTGTGTGTGTGTGTGTGTGTGTGTGTGTGTGTGTGTGTGTGTGTGTGTGTGTGTGTGTGTGTGTGTGTGTGTGTGTGTGTGTGTGTGTGTGTGTGTGTGTGTGTGTGTGTGTGTGTGTGTGTGTGTGTGTGTGTGTGTGTGTGTAGTGTGTGTGTGTGTGTGTGTGTGTGTGTGTGGTGTGTGTGTGTGTGTGTGTGTGTGTGTGTGGTGTGTGGTGTGTGTGTGGTGTGGTGTGTGTGTGTGTGTGTGTGTGTGTGTGTGTGTTGTGTGTTGGGGTGTGTGTGTGTGGTTGTGTGTGGTGTGTGTAGTGGTGTGTGTGTGTGTGGTGTGTGTGGTGTGTGTGTGTGTGTGTGTGTGTGTGTGTGTGGTGTGTTTTGTGTGTGTGTGTGTGTGTGTGTGTGTGTGTGTGTGTGTGTGTGTGTGTGTGTGTGTGTGTGTGTGTGTGTGTGTGTGTGTGTGTGTGTGTGTGTGTGTGTGTGTGTGTGTGTGTGTGTGTGTGTGTGTGGTGTGTGTGTGTGTGTGTCATTTGGGAAAGAGACTGCCCCAATATGCGTCACGAGCATGGTTTTAACATAGATCTTTGGAGTGCTTTATAAATTGGCAATCATCATAACCATCCTCCTTTCTGTACTATATAAAGATGCCCCCCACCCCCCACTTCCTCACCGCTGGCCACTGCCTTCTGCTTTCTCGGTTTGCACCGCACTGATGATCTCTCACACCAGCGATTGTCCACGTGGAATAGGAGTCCAGGATCCCGAAGACATCCAACAGAACTGCCCCACCCATTAAGTCCAGGATCCTGAACACATCCTACAGAACCGTCCTACCCATGCACCTGAAAGTCCAAGATCCACAATACATCCTACAGAACTGTCCTACCTGTGCACCTGGATGTTCAAGATCCCTAACACATCCTACAGAACTGTCCTACCCATGCACCTGAAAGTCCAAGATCCCCAACACATCCTACAGAACTGTCCTACCTGTGCACCTGAAAGTTCAAGATCCCTAACACATCCTACAGAACTGTCCTACCCATGCACCTGAAAGTCCAAGATCCCCAACACATCCTACAGAACTGTCCTACCTGTGCACCTGAAAGTTCAAGATCCCTAACACATCCTACAGAACTGTCCTACATGTGCACCTGAAAGTCCAAGATCCCTAACACATCCTACAGAACTGTCCTACCTGTGCACCTGAAAGTTCAAGATCCCTAACACATCCTACAGAACTGTCCTACCTGTGCACCTGAAAGTTCAAGATTCCTAACACATCCTACAGAACTGTCCTACATGTGCACCTGAAAGTCCAAGATCCACAACACATCCTACAGAACTGTCCTACTGTGCACCTGAAAGTTCAAGATCCCTTACACATCCTACAGAACTGTCCTACCCATGCACCTGAAAGTCCAAGATCCACAACACATCCTACAGAACTGTCCTACCTGTGCACCTGAAAGTCCAAGATCCACAACACATCCTACAAAACTACCATACCTATGCACCTGAAGTTCAAGATCCCCAACACAGGCTACAAAAACTGCCCTACCCATGCACCTGAAAGTACAAGATCCCCAATCATGCACCTTAAGTCCAGGATCCCCGAATACATCCTGCATTCTCCCTACCCATGCACCTGAAAGTTCAAGATCCCCAACACATCCTGCAGAACTGTCCTAACCATGCACCCGAAAGTTCAAGATCCCCAACACAGACTACAAAACTGCCCTACCCATGCACCAGAATGTTCAAGATCCCCAACACAGCCTACAAAAACTGCCCTACCCATGCACCTGAAAGTTCAAGATCCCCAACACAAACTACAAAACTGCCCTACCCATGCACCCGAAAGTTCAAGATCCCCAACACAGCCTACAAAAACTGCCCTACCCATGCACCTGAAAGTCCAAGATCCCCAACCATGCACCTTAAGTCCAGGATCCCAGAACACATCCTACAGAATGCCTTCCCATGCACCTGAAAGTTCAAGACCCCGAACACATCCTACAGAACTGCCCCATCCATGCACCTGAAAGTTCAAGATCCCAACACATCCTACAGAACTGTCCTACCCATGCGCCTGAAAGTCCAAGATTCCCGAACACATCCCATAAAACTGCTCTACCCATGCACCTGAAAGAGTGTACCTGTGGCCATCCGGGGCTGGCTTGGAGGAAAAGCTACGGGGATTAACAGCGGTGCTAGGAACCACACCTCAGTTTATCAGGGTCGTAAACATCCAGATAATTTTAACGCAGAAGAATAAGGAGGAGAAAAAGCAACCCCTCCCCCACCGTTTAAAAGTATGTCGATGGTGTGGTTAGTGTGAGTGAATTAGTCGACATCTAACAGTAACAGTAACACCCGATCAAGCACAAGAGGGCAAAACACAGTTCGTAATTTCATCAGTATAAGTACGAGTCCCTTTTCACGACACACGCTGTTGGAACCAGGAGGACTGGGGGAGGCTGGGGATGGGGGTGTGGAGCGTGGGGGACTCACCCGACCCGGGCGCAGTCTGGTCCCTGAACCACTGGGACTCCAGCTTGTAGATCGCCCAGGACGAGTTGGACGTGACGTCCCCTGTCATCCCGCAACACTCCAACTGCAACACACAGAGAAACACCTCACTCACCCAACACCCCAACTGCAACATACAGAAACACTTGTCACCCTCACCCCCACCCAACACCCCTATTGCAACATACAGAAACACTTCAGTCACCCTCACCACCACCCAACACCACCACTGCAACACACAGAAACACTTCAGTCACCCTCATCCCCACCCAACACCCCCACTGCAACACACAGAAACACCTCACTCACCCTCATCCCCGCCCAACACCCCGAGCTGCAACACACAGAAACACCTCACTCACCCTCACCCCCACCCAACACCCCAACTGCAACACACAGAAACACCTCACTCA
>JABMCL010001737.1:475000-497500 GCA_018857735.1 Alviniconcha marisindica | reverse complement strand
CCTTGTTTCAGATTGGGGGGGGGGGGAGGAGAGGGTGTCAGACAGAGAAGAATAAACTCACGTTGCTTCTGAAGACAAAGCCGATGATGCAAATGGCGATGAAGAAGACGGTCAGAACCAGCATGACAGCGAAATACTGCAACAGATAAAACAAAACACGTTGGCCACATCGTGACAACAGATACATTGTCGGAAAATCAAAACCAGATAGCGCGTGCGCATGCGTGTGTGTGTGTATGTGTGTGTGTGTGTGTATGTGTGTGCAGACGTGCAAGCACGTGTGTGTGTGTGTGTGTGTGTGTGTGTGTGTGTGTGTGTGTGTGTGTGTGTGTGTTGTGTTGTGTTGTGGGGCAAGCACACACGTGTGTGTGTGTGTGTGTGTGTGTGTGTGTGTGTGTGTGTGTGTGTGTGTGTGTGTGTGCGCCGCGCGCGCGCGCGCGCGCGCGCCTGCGTGCGCTCGTGCGATGTGTACCAAATCCCCAAAACTGAACGTGGCGCCCCCACGCCCCATCCCCACCACCACCACCACCACCCCACGCCCTCCTGCCCAAAGACTCTTAAAGAACTTCCTGCATCTGACTGGAAACTGGGACGACGTTACACGGGAACCAAGGGAGATCGCCGGCAATGGAGACGAATGGGTTTGTGAGGACATTAACTCGTCGTTCATTCTGGCCCTCCGCGCACTCCTGGACCAGCGTCTCCGCTGGACACCGGAGCTACAAGGCTAGCGCACCGGTCGCTACCAAAATGTCATCAATCGCTGTTTCCACGACACCAGTAAACGCCGGGATTCAAACGTCTGACGCCCTGGACGGCTCTGCCGAAGAAAGTGGAGGTTGGGGAGTTGGGGGGGGGGGGGGGGGGGGAGACCCAAACTCCAAGCACTGGTTTACGACATTTTTCCTTCAACCACTGCCGTATTTAGTTGCGCCATAGGGTCCAAAAAACTGTCAGCTAACGAGCAGTTTTTTGTTGGTGCTCAAACAGTAGTACGTTTGTTACAAACAAATAAAACAAGGCGTGTCATTTATAGCCGCCGACAAAGTTTACCGTTTGAATCGAGACGGAACTCTTTTTCTTACCAGGGGTGGATGCGTCTCATGTTTGCGTGCGTGTTTTGGCGCTAGGTTGCTTCTACAGTCATATTAGTACCCCAACCTTCGCGGAGATAAGAGTACCCCTTCAGTGGCGTAACTAAATCTGGCAGAGTTTGGAGGAGGGTGCCGGAAAGCGATGCTCGGAGTTTGGGAGAGACCCACACTGCGAGCATTGCTTTCCGGCACCTTCCTCCAAGGAAGGAAGGATGTCGTAAACCAGTGCTTGGAGTTTGGGAGAGACCCTCACCCCACCCCACCGCACCCCCTCCCTCACCCTCAGCCCCCTCGAGCTGGATTAAGCTGACAGCTAGTGCACGGGGTTCTCTTCTCCACGAAGACCAGCAGCTGTACACAAGAAGCCGCATTTTACACCCAAGTTCCTTGTGGTGAGTCAATAGTGATTCACGGGCACCTGGCGACTGTGAATGAAGTCTGTTCTCGCGGTCTTGCTTACTATACTCACTGTACGTACCACCAGTCTGCCGCTGCTCCATCCCATTCCCATTTCCATTTCGTGTTGTTGGCCGTTTTTATACAGCGCTATTCTCTGCTCTCGGGCAGACTCACCGCCGTCTCGGCGCGTGCTGTGTACACCATACAACCATGCACTATGCCTCTTCACGCAAAACCACATACGTAGGGTGCATGCGTGTTTAGCTGTAACCTGCCCCCTGCACTTTTGGCAGAATGACCGGGATCTTTTACGTGCTACTGCGGAACGGATACCGAAATGAGAGTCAGCACAGAAGAAGAGAAGAAAAATCTCCTGCGGCTCACGCCGGGACTCGAACCCGCGACCTTTCAATCACGAGTCCGGCGCCCTAACCACTGAGCTATCCACGCTCCCCCACTGTGTCTTAATAGCGTAGTTCCCTAGCGACGTACTCGCAACGACGACATCAGTCCCCGCGCTTATTAATAGCATGGCTCGTGTGTCACGAAGGAAGCGGTGGATCAGTGGATTCTTAACCTTACGGCCAAACAATGCTGTAAATCAGTGGATTCTTACGGCCAAACAGCGACGGATCAATGGATGCTTACGGCAAAACGTAGTGGAAGGATCTGCGCGTTCTTAGAGCAAAACACAGCGGTGGATCTGTGGATTCTTACGGCAAAATGTGGCGGTGGATCTGTGGATTCTTACGGCAAAATGTGGCGGTGGATCTGTGGATTCTTACGGCAAAATGTGGCGGTGGGTCTGCAGAATAGTTCTGGGATTTTCACGTCCCGTCAAGCGCACAGTCACCACAGGACAGCCGCCCCTTCTCCAAACCCCCGCCCCCTTGTTCCCCAACCCACCCCCACCCCCCTCACTATCCACTACCCCTGTGGCTCCCTGTCCTTTTCATTTACATCAGCTTAATTAAAGACACGCAGTTCTGCCTGGCAACTCTCAAAGCCTACTAAAAACCCTCACTCGGGAACTCTGTCTCATACTATATCGGTATGGTCAATTTTCCAGAAATCGGTATGGCCAATTTTCCAGAGTACTGGAAGAATAGCGGATGAAGAGGGGGGGGTGGCTCCTCAATACGTGTACCAACTAGGAAAATAATCAAAGGAACCCCAATCAGAGGTGCCAGCATGAATGGGAGAAAACCGCCGTCTGCAAAGGGCATCACCAGAACTGACCGCTTTTGCCACCGGCTAGTGTGATACATCCCAGCCAAGGGCCAGATAATCAGTCGCGACTCAACCTATTAGCGGACAGTCCCTTCAACGCCAAGCTCAAATAGACCCGTCTTTTTTCTTCTTCTTGTCGTACCTCTGGTGGGGTTTATGTACCTTGTATTTACACGCATGCCAGGTGAGAGTTACCGTAGACAACTCAGGTCTTTGTTGCTGTGTTTGTGTGGTCTTTCGAGCGCTAAGTTTCGAGCCTTTGTCTGTTGATTTTGTTGTTATTTTTAAAACAGAATCAAATTACATTTTACCTTCTAACAGTTAGTGTGCCACTGGTTAATAACTGTGGCTCGCAACAATTCGCAGAACTCAACGAAGGTCTGACACGTCCAAGCTGAAAACGTATGCAGGCGGTGTCCAGTCACAGGAAGGTTTACAAAACAGAGAAGAGACAAACCCAGCAACAAGATCTGTGACATCCAAACTTAATTCTGCGCAAGCGTCCAACAACATGAAGGTTTATAAAGCCGAGAGAAGAAGAACCCAGCAACAAGATCCGAGGTGTCAAAACGGACCATCTGTACAGCGTCCAACAATGCCAAGGTCTACAAGGCAGAGAAGAGAAGCACCCAGCAACAAGATCCGTGGTGACAAAACGGAACATAATGTACAATGGCCAACAACATCAAGCTTTATAAAGCAGCGAGGGGAAGAAGAACCATTCATTAAAAAGAGAAACAGAAAGGGCACCAGGACTATAGAGGAGGTAGGACGGGGGGAAGTCAGGAGAATGGACCTTTAACATGAGAAGACTATAAGGTAGAAGAACAAGAGAGAAGGTAGGAATGGGATGGGGAAGTCAGGAGAATGGACCATTAGCAAGACAACACAGAAAGGGCAACAGGACTATAGAGGAGGTAGGACGGGGGAAGTCAGGAGAATGGACCTTTAACATGAGAAGACTATAAGGTAGAAGAACAAGAGAGAAGGTAGGAATGGGGTGGGGGAGTCAGGAGAATGGACCATTAGCAAGACAACACAGAAAGGGCAACAGGATTATAAGGTAGAAGAACAAGAGAGTAGACAGCGGGAGGGGGGGAATCAGCCCAGAGAATGGACAATCTACAAGACAGAAAGTGCAACAGGACTATAAGGCAGAAGAACAAGAGAGAACAAGAGAGTAGACAGCGGGGGGGGGGGGGGGGTCAGCCCGGAGAATGGTCCATCTGGAAGACAAGACGGACAGGGCAACAGGACTATAAGGCAGAAGAACAAGAGAGCAGACAGCACCGGCCCCTGTAGCGCAGTGGTTAGCGCGTCGGACTGTGGGTCGGAAGGTCTGGGGTTCGAATCCCATCAGAGTCATGTGGGATTTTTCAGCCCTGGCCGGCTCCTACCCAGAGCTGGGAGTGCTATGGGCCCAGTGGGAAGGCTGGAACCACACAGCCGAGCTTCACCACTTCACGGATACGTCTTTGAGGCTGTTGCTCAAATTACTTGACCAACACTGCAAGTGCCGCAGTTCCCGGGCCTGGTTAACCCACGAGATAATTATAACAGTAATTAAGCGTGGTCTGCGGCCCTGTCAAGTAGTCTCAAATCGAAATGGACCTCCATAGCATCATCAGTTATCTTCCTCATCCTCATCGATCACTGCATAAATAAAAGCTTTTAAAGAGTCTCAGCTTCTGTAGCCCTTCATGCCACACTCTCGTGGTGACCCCAGTCTCGGTGTTCCTCCCTCCTCCCTTGCCTGCGGCAGTTCTGATCAAAGCCCTCAACGTCAGAGAGTCCACATAGGAGGATTGGTGGAGGGACGTAGCGGCGGTCTGCTCTCTGGGGGGGGGGACGCTCACTCAGTCTGACTCCGCGACTTAGCTAACATTGTCGTCAGTAGGGGGCACAGTAGGTGGTGTCCTGCCTATGTTGAATCAGGACAGGCACTACTGAACACCACCGAAGTGACTCAGCAGCAGTGCAGTGTTTCCGTCGGATGGCAGCCCACCAATGATCTGACGTCTCCTCCTGTGGACCTCTGTGGGTGGGGCCGCGATGCGGAATGAGCCCTGGGTGTGGCCGAAGGTGAGGGATGCCGGGACGAGCGGCGCGGGAGAAGTGCCTCTGAGGTCGGCACAGATGATGGGACAGCAACAACAAAAAATGGAGAATGGACCATCAGCAAGACAAGAACAGACAGGGCAACAAGACTATAAGGGGAGGGGGGGGGGCAGCCGGAGAATGGACCATCAGCAAGACAAGAACAGACAGGGCAACAAGACTATAAGGGGGGGAGGAGGGAGAGGGAGGGAGGGAAAAGTGGGGGGAGGGAGGGCAGGGAGGGGCTGGCGGGAGAATGGACCATCAGCAAGACAAGAACAGACAGGGCAACAAGACTATAAGGGGGGGGGGAGGGGAGGCCAAGCCAGGGAAAAAGAATGCGGGGGGCACCCGGAGAATGGACCATCAGCAAGACAAGAACAGACAGGGCAACAAGACTATAAGGCAGAAGAACAAGAGGGAAGGGAAGACAGGACGGGGGAATCAAATGGCGGCTCTGAGCTTCCAGACAAGACAGAAAGGGTAACAGAACTATAACGTACATGAACAAGAGAGGAGAGAGGAACGGGGGGTGGGGGTGGGGGGGGTCAAGAGAATGGACCATTAGCGAGACAAGATAGAAAGGGCAACAGGACTATAGTTTAAGGCAGGAGAACAAGAGAGGAGACAGGAAGAGGAAATCAAATGACAGCTCTCAGCTTCCAGACCGCGTCGGTGAAGGACATCAGGCAATCCCCGGCCTCCCTTCAGTGGGGGGAGGGGGGTGGGGGTGGTGGTTACCAAGCAATCTAACTTATAAGGGCCACTGCGCGGCACCTCACAGGATGTGTAAAACCTCCGCGACAAGCGAACAGCAGCCTCAGAGTTGGCCCATCACAGAGGAGGAGAAGATGAGGAGGAGAACCCGACGGCAGGGTCTCAAGCTAGCCGTCCAAAACCACGGTACACTATCCTATTACAACAATCGGTTTACGGCAGAGACTAACAAGCCCAGGAGGACAGCTACACCAGGGCACAACACGTCCACGGCGAGAAACCCTCAATCCTCCGCCCTGTGGAAATAAGGCTGCAAGGAGTGTTCCCCCCAGCAAGGACGTCGGCAGGGGGCGGGGGTGGGGGGGATGCAGCTAGCTAGCTAGCTAGCTACCTCGCTAATGCTACTGTGGAGTGTTACGTTGCCTTCTCTTTCTGTCGCGCGCCCCTTCCGACCTGTCGGCGGTAATGCGAAAGAATATCATTTTTCAGTTTCACGTCAGCGGCCACAATGGGTCTAAGCAGGGGATTCCGAAGAGCGCGGCATCTGATGGAATTGACCCGAAATGGTCTTTTAAGACGAAGGGGACTCTTGCAATCGGCTTAGGCTCGTTCCTCGCTCTCTCTCTCTCTCTCTCTCTCTCTCTCTCTCTCTCTCTCTCTCTCTCTCTCTCTCTCTCTCTCTCTCTCTCTCTCTCTCTCTATCTCCTCTCTCTCTCTCTCTCTCTCTCTCTCTCTCTCTCTCTCTCTCTCTCTCTCTCTCTCTCTCTCTCTCACACACACACACACACACACACACAGTAGTTTAGTAAGGACAAGCTGTTAGACAGGTGTAGATGAACCTAATAAAAATAATAATGTACATTGATCATGCGCTCATCAACGCCCTGAGCGCTCACATGATACATATTAACCTAAATATGATATTCTATACACATGTTGACCTAACAACAATCCTAAACAACAATCCTCGGAAAATCAAGTTTTCGAGCTCGAGTTCTCTCTCTCGTAACCTACAAAACAAACACACACACACACACACACACACACACACACACACACACAGTAGTCCAGGGAGAAGCGTAGATAAGTGAACTGCTCCTCCACACCCTTGCCCCTCCCCCTCCTCCCTACCACCCGCCCCACACTACACACTACAACACGCACCTCCACAACCTTGCCCCCCCCCCACCCCCACCCCCACCCCTCCTACCCAAACCACTACCACCCCACCCCTACCCTTGAATCCCCACCTGCTGACGACTAAGGCCAGACAGAACAGGACAGAACAGAACAGAACAGGCCGCCGAGGAAGGCGCTGAGGCAGCACTACGCACGGCACGTTCCGCAGAATGTTGCACAAGCGGCCTTCAGCACGTGCAGCATGTCCAGAAATTGGCTCAATAAACCCACAAGTGTCCTTCCCATTGCCTCGAAGAGATTCCATCCACCACGGCTGATTAGGCACCCCCTCCTTGCCGACGGCCGAGCACGATCAGAGGAGGAGGGTGGGGAAGGGAGCAGGGGTGGGGGGGGGGGGGAAGCATGGAGGGCTAAGCTGACCTCGGCGGCACGGAGGAGCGAGGCCGCACATGCACCGGCACCGGCACCACGGGGTGACTGGAAGACCGCAGAAAGGACAATTGCTGTCTCACCGGGGCGCTGCGAAACAGTAGTGCAGGGAAGATGAGAGAGGGCGGTTGTTGGTTGTGTTGTTGTTTGTTTGTTTCTTTGGTTGGTTGGTTGGTTGGTTGGTTGGCTTTGTTTAGTTTCTTGTTGTTGTTGTTTTGTTTCTTTGTTGTTCTTGTTGTCTGTTGTTGTTGTTTTGTTGTTGTTGTTGTTGTTGTTTTGTGTGTGTGTGTTTGGTTTTGGGTGTTGTTGTTTTGGAGGGTTGTTTTGCTGTTTGTGTGTGTGTGTGTGTGTGTGTGTGTGTGTGTGTGTGTGTGTGTGTGTGTGTTGTGTGTGGTTGTTGTTTGTTCTGTGTGGAGGGGTCTGTGTGTGTGTGCGTGCATGCGTGCGTGTCTGTGTGTGTGTGTGTGGGGGGGGGGGGCGCTGAACTCTGGTTGTCAGCTCTGCTCTAAAGTGTTACTTTTCATTGGTTCATTCTGGTACAACCAACTGCAAGAGCAAATGAGACACGCAACGCATGGCAAGGACTCTACCCACACTTTACACTGGGAATAATTAAGCATTCAATGTTGGAGATGCATTGCTACGGCAGTGTTCCCTCCGCAGAAAGTGGAAAACGACTAATCTGCATGTCATCTGCCTTCCGCAGAAGAAGAAAGGAAAGCTTGATGAATCAGCGTGTCATCTCTCGCGTTTTTAACCAGAAATTCGCAGCAACTGAGAAAAGAAGGGAGTGGAGGGTGTCAGGCTTCATACACCATCTGAGTTTGTTTCCTGCATTTTGCTATGGAAAAACAAAATCAATTAAAACAAAATCCTTCACAAATCCTTCATCAAATCTGTGGAGACAGAGAGAGAGAAAGGGGGAAAAAAGGGAGAAAAAAGAAAAAAACAGCAACTAAAAACCCTTCTCACTCATTCTCCAAAAACGACACTCTTCTTTTTTGCTTTTTGCTTTTTTTTGCTTTTTACCGCTTTTTCACGATAACTATGGCGTCTCTTTGCGAGTCAAGATTCATGAACACTATAAATTGTAGTTCATATACTCGTGTGTACAGGTGAGACAGAGAGATCGGGGGGGGGGGAGGGGGACAGAAAATCTATGTGTGTGTGTGTGCGTGCGTCTCTGTCTGTCTGTCTGTGTCATTTGTGTGCGCGCATGTATGTGTGTGTGCGTGTGTGTGTGCGCTTGTGTGTGTGTGTGTTTTTGCGTGTGTGTGTGTGTTTGTGTGTGCGTGTGCATGTGAGTGCATGCGCGCATGCATGTTTGTGTGTGAGAGTGTGTTGTTAGTGTTATTGTAAAGCGCCATGTGCTCCCGCCTTGTCCAGTAGATGGGCGCTCTAGAAATCCTCTTTACTATTATTAGTATTGTCATTATTATTATAATTATTCATTAACTAAGTGCCCCAAAACCAAAAGGGCCTCATGGACTCCCCACCATCACCACCACCACTACCACCACCACAATCAATCATCATCAACATCATTAACATACAGACCCAAACCACTATCACTGCCAAAACACCTTCCAAGCCACCATTTCAACCACTTCGTGACCACCAGACTCCAATCACATCAATTCTGCATCGCCATCACTCACAAATCCCAGGAGGCAGCGGCTCTCCATGGCAGCGCCGCAGCAGCCGAGGAAGGAGATGACGACGGTGACCGAGCCACTGGCAATCAGCAGATACACCCAGGCCTTGTAGAGGTCGCTGCCCAGAATGGCTATCATCTGCGACACGCCAAAGTCGGTCAGCAGGGTGTAGATCCCGAGGCCCAGCACCGCACCGCCAATGATCTGAGCAACATAACCATCATCATCATAATTAAACGGTACATTAATAATCATAATTAAATGGCACAGTAATAATCATAATTGAACGGGACATTCATAATCATAATTAAACTGGACGTTAATAATCATAATTAAACAGTATAATAATAATAATAAAAACAGCATAACAATAATCATAATTAAACGGTGTAACAAGATCCAAATTAAACGGCATAATGATAATAATCATAATTAAACGGCATAATAATAATAGTTAAATGAGGTGGCACTTTCCAATGCATGAGTGAACTTATGTTGAGGTGGTCCTTTACGATGCATGTGGGAACTGAAGGTGAGGTAGCATTTTACATGTTGATGAACTGAGGCTCAGGACCTTTACATGTGAATAATCTGAGGCTCAGGTAGACTCTTACATGTGAATGAACTGAGGGAAGCATGGAGCCCTTTACATAAGAGCGAACTGAAGGTCAGGTAGCCCTTAAATGTAATGAATTAAAGGTGAGGTGTCCCTTTGCATTACACAGAGGACCCAGTCAATGGCCAAAAGAAGAAAAAAAGGCACCAGCAGACAGATCCCAAGACCCAACCAATCGCAAAAAAACACAACTGGTACCAGCAAACAGGTATCAGGAACCAACCAATGATAATGAAATAATAAAATTAAAACAAAAAACAAACAAAAAGGCACCTGTAGGCAGGTCCCAGGACCCAGCCAATGCCTCCCACCCACACCACCACCACCCCCAAAAAAGGCACCAGCAGACAAATCCCAGGACCCAGCCAATGGCACCCCCCCCCCAAAAAAAAGACACCAGTACACAGGTCCCAGGACCCAGCAACTGCACCCCCCCCCCCCGCACCCAGCACACACGGTCCCAGGACCCAGCTGATGGCAACCCCCCCCCCCCCCAAAAAGGCACCAGCAGACAGGTCCCAGGACCCAGCTGATGCAACCCCCCCCCCACAAAAAGGCACCAGCAGACAGGTCCCAGGACCCAGCTGATGGCAACCGCCCCCCACAAAAAAAAAAAAACAGGCACCAGCAGGTCCCAGGACCCAGCCAATGGCACCCCCCCCCCAAAAAAAACAACAACAACAACAACAGGCACCAGAATAGGTCCCAGGACCCAGCCAATGGCAACCCCCCCCCCCCAAAAAGACACCAGTACACAGGTCCCAGGACCACATGCCCCCCCACCCCCCAAAAAAAAAAAAACAGGCACCAGCAGACATATCCCAGAATGCAATCAATGGCCAAATTTGCAATGGCCTAAAAAGGAAAGAGTCTTAAATCCCTTTCTAACATGCCATATGGTCAATTTCACAGGTTCTTGCTCTCTCAAAATCTACACGTTCAGAGCTTAGCAACGCCCAACAACCCACCCACCAATGCACACACAAGCAAATACACACTCACCAAAACAAGAAGGTTGAAGCCAACCATCAGGTACTTCATACACTTGTAACAGCCTTCCATCCCCATTTTGCCTGAAAATTAAATCACAGACATTGTTTTGAATTGTGAAGAGAACAACTATGTGAATAAAATTATGTACTGAATAATACTTACCAACAAAATAAAGTTCAGAAAGCATGAACCATGTGTCAGGAATATGGTACCAACCACAGGCTTAAAAAAAAAAAAAAAAAATTAAGTGCAACATTTACAAAAAGAGCATAAAAAAATAACTCCAAAAAAAGAAACAGAAGAGTGGACACGGATAACACTGTCGAAGAACAGTCTAGGGGACAGAACTCTTTTCATACTAAAATCTTGTTCCTTTCTCCCATCTGTTAGCTCCCCTGAAACATTTCTCTCGCTGACCTCACCAAACAAGTAAATCAGTAGTTTCTAAAAATGTATATTACTGTTATATTTAACAACATGACCAGTTAAAGCAAAGCAGGTGGTAAGTCTGTCACTGACAAAGTGGTTTACATTTACACACAGAGAAAACAACAACTGAAATCAGATTTATATTTAGGTACAAACTTGAGTACAGACTTGGAGGTAGGCGGAATGTTTTACATGTGCAGTATTTTAGGAGACCCATAATATCTTTTCCTTTGAGTAGCAACAAAGCCCTCTGAGACTTTTCCACATTATATTACATCAGTCAACCACAACAAGACTACAGTTGTTTGACTCAGACCCTCGAGTCACTGAAGCATATCTGTCAAACCCATACAGTTTACCAGTATAAATTTTAGGGGATATGGCCATACTGAAAAATGGATACAGGAAAACATAATTTTCCTGAGATTTTGTTGTTTTAAACTGAGCAAAAAGATTGAAAAACTCGAACAAGCAGCCGACACATGCCATTGCCAAATGCACACTGACTGGCCTAGTGCAATAGCCTAGTATAGATAATAGGCTAAGAAATCTTGCTGGAAGTGAGATTTGAAGTTGTGTGTGTGTATTTTACACAACATTGCTTCTTCCTTCTACTGCCACACATGCTAGTTGGAATTCACAATGCCGCTGCCACCAGTGAAAAAACAAAAGACCCTGGCCTGCATAAGGGAAATACAGGTTCACAAACTCTGGACTAAGGTTTACTCCCAAAAGGGGTTGACAGACTCAATGAAAAATCACGGTGTGGTCACCTGTACTATCAAGGAAGTGATCTCTATTTCACAGCTCAAGTGCAAAGCATAGCAAGCTGTGTGAACAAAGGGAGGTTCTTTTTCTTTTCCTCTCTGCCGGCGACCAACTTCTTTATATAGAAGTGAAAGCAAGCGTATTGTATGTGTTGATGATGATGATGAAGTGATGCTTTATGTCCTCAGATGTCAGTTGACATATTAGGGACAAGTTGTGACCAATGCCGAAGCACGGTGCAATAATTCTTTACGTCCACGGAAACCAGAAGGCTCGTTAGGACGGACAGTCCAGGACATCCACCTCGACTCTCACACAGCTCCTGAACCATGGTTGTATGTGTTGTTGTTGTTGTTGTTGTTGTTGTTGAGTTTTTGCTTAATGTCCTCAGATGCTAAAAGCATATTAGGGACAATCTATAAAGTAAGCTTGACGTGGATATATCATAGTTAGATCATGGGGGAGACGGGGGGATGGGGAGCGAAGAAAGCTTGGTCCACTTGCGGATCAATATTTGGATCGGGATATGAGGTCGCTGGAACAGAGGGGGAATGAGGGGTGAGGGGAGAGATGAGATGCGTCCACCTGCGGATCAATACTGGGGTCAGGGTGCTGGGTCATCTTGGCTGTACTGGGGCATTCACTCGTAGAACTGGGCAGCACACTAGGGGTCCGGTTAAAAAGATCGTCGTCCACTATTTACAGTTAAAAACTGGGCTGCATATGAAGAACCTTGTAAGGTTATGTCGGCGGGCTGCACCAACATGTAATATGTACAATCGGCACACACAGTATTTACAGTTAAAAACGTCGAAGACGCACATGGTAGTTTAAATACACTTGTAGTAAAATCGAGGCCTGTAGTCAGGCGGCTAAAAACACTTGGGTATGCAAGCATACATTTGTGGTGGTCGCTGGAATCAGGTCCAGCAGACTAGAACTGGGTGCGGGAAACACGGAGACGTTCGCCCCTTCCTCCGCCGCCGGGATTAACCCGAGCTGCGGGAAAGCGTTGAACGTAGCCGGTGGTCCCACATACTACAGGTAGGCTGCCAGCGGACAGGTGTAGACCAGTCTGGCTGCAGCCCGTAAGAGGCTCCATCCTTCACGCTGATCGCACACTGCCAGGCTTTTTGTACACAGGGGCAGTCCCACGCTGCGTAGTTTCCCAGTCAGAGGCTGGAAGTGGTCTGAACATGAGGTGCAGGAGAACATCACGTGGTGAAACGAGACGCTCATCTCACACTCACACTTCGTCGGTACGCACATGCATCTCCAGACGCCCACGTGCAGACGATGCATGATGCGAGCTATGTAGGTCGGCTCTCCAGGGAAGAAGACTCCTGCCCGGCAGGGGGGAGAGGTATCGTCCCACTCCTTGGCCGTGGCCATTGAGTGGAACTCCTTCTCCCACTGCTTCCACGCCTGCTTGTTTAGTTCCGCATATACGTCGGCCAGGCCACGTTCACGAGGATCTTGGGGGTGTTGGTGTGGAGACGTCTGATATGGGTGTCCGTCCATATCGCCAAGTCATCGGCGTACATGGTCAGCACTACCTTTCCCTTCACTGCTGTGTCCACGTCGTGGACCATGATGTTGAACAACAGGGGGGCGATCACTGATCCCTGAGGAACGCCCATACTTACTCGTTTGGTGGTCGACGTGGCTCCCTTCCATCTGACCTGCATCGATCTGTCGCTCAGGAAGGATCTGATGTAGTTGTACATGTTGCCGGAAATTCCGATCTTGTCGAGTTTCTGTAGTAGCTTGGCGTGCCAGACCTGGTCGTAGGCACGGGAGATGTCAAAGAAGCACGTCAGTAGGACCTTTCTCCTCCCTAGTGCCCTCCCGACGTGCTCACCCAGTTTCACCAGGTGGTCTGTGACACCCCGTCCCCGTCGGAAGCCGGCCTGGCACACGGGAAACACTTTCTTTGACTCACAGTGGTATTCTAGTCGGTTCTTGATCACCCGCTCGTACACTTTCCCTAGGTGGGATGTCAGGGAGATGGGTCTGTAACTGCCGAGCTCCTTCCTCGGTTTGCCGTGTTTGTGGATGGGGACGACAATGGCGTGTTTCCACCCAGCGGGGATTGTGCCCCCATCCCAGCATCTTTGGAAGAAATCCAGCAGGATCTTCAGAAACGACTCGGGGGCCTCTTTCAGCATCCGATACGAGACGGTGTCCACACCGGTGGAGACTTTGACTTTCTTGATGGAAGCCAAGGCTCGTCTTAGCTCGGTGCAGGTCAGTGGGCTGTTAACCGCCAAACTGTCGTCTGGCACCGGGTGCGTGAAGGTAGCCTCCATCTCTCGTCGGAATTGTTGCCTGTCCGCCGGGAGACTGTCGGTGTCACTGGCCTCAGCGAAAGCTTTCGCGAGAGCGTCCGCTTTGCTCTGGGCCGTGGTGTACTTTGTGCTGCAGGTTACAATCAGGAACAACGCACTGCTGCTTCATTCTTCTGATCTTCTTCCACACAGATCCTAAGTCCGCCTTCCCAGCCGAAATAGAATCCGCGAAGGCTATCCAGTGATCCTTCTTGGCCTGTGCTGTGATCTTGTTGCAGTCTCTGTTGGCTGCTTTCATTCGTTCGTGAGTCTCGGCGTTCTGGTCTTTGGAGTAGTGCCGGTACATTACCCGTTTGACTCTGACAGCCTCCTCGCATTCTTTGTTCCACCAAGGGTTGCTATTCGACCGTGACAGCCCACCACCGGTCATCGGTATAGCTTCCCTGGCGGCTTCAAGAATGGAGGAGACTATTCGTCGGTTCACTTCGTCGAAGTCAGCATCGCCTACGTTTATCTCTGCGGTTCCCAGAAGACTCCTGAACAAGTCCCAGTTGGCCAGGTCGTAGTTGTACTTGCTGGTGGTAGCAGGAGTCTCCTTCTCTGCTGAGAAAACGAAGCTGACTGTGATGGGCAGGTGGTCCGACGACAAAGAATCCGCACCTACTTCCCACTTCGCACCGCTGGCTGTGTCGGGAGTCACGAGGGTCAGGTCGATAGCCGACGGCCTCTGATCCGAGCGGTCAGGTATGCGGGTGAAAGATCCATCGTTCAACACGATGAAGTCACTGTTGTCTATCTGGGCGGTGAGTGAGGGCGATGAGGACTCGTAATCCCGCTCCCAGCTTCTGTCCCGGACGTTGAAGTCTCCAGTGACCAGGCATCTGCCTTTGCCTCCGAGCTCAGTCAGCCAGTCGAAACTGGTGCATGACTGGGGGTGTAGCAATTCACAATCATGAAATCCAACTGCCCTTGAACACGAACCCTCACTCCGCAGGTATACCCGTTGGGAGGACCTGTGATGTTCGGTTCGTTGCTAAAGAGGACGTTGTGTCTGATGTATATGCAGGCCATGACCTTGTCACTCGGAGAGACCGAACCGACGACTGGCGGGTAGTAATACCCTTCCAGTCTGGGTAGGTTACCCGGTGGGCAGGCCAGGGACTGCAAACACACGACTTCAAACTGATGTCTTGACACGTGTTGTACAAGTTGATCAAGGTTGGTGTTGATGGAACGACAATTCCACTGACAAACCGTGAATCTATTGAACGTGATGTTAGAAGGCAGGGTTAAAACACAGTTGTTTGCGCTTATGAATCCATCAGCCGATGGACTCGGGCAAATTCCCGTCTGCGAGCGAGTCTCTCATCCCCGACATGACCAACAGGAGGTCGAGGGAGCGAGACATCGCCGGAGTTTCTTCCTCATGGCCCGTCATACCATTGTAGAGGGCCGTGAGCGTGCGCAGGAAGGGGGCGCAGTCCCCACTCAGCTTGGCCTGAATCAGTCCCAGCATCAGTTTCCACAGGAAACCGTCGAAGGACGGTGTCTCCTGCTGTAGGTCGACGTTGGTCTCGTTCAGTAACTTGGTCAGTTATGTCGTGAGCCCGTCGGTTTGGTGGTCTGCTCTTGGATTTTCTTCTCCAGAGCCTGGTTCTTTTGCTGCTCTAGGACCAGCTGGTACTGGAGGGCAGCCTGTTTCTCCACTCCTTTGGAGGACTTTTTCTTGCGCCTCCTCCTGCCCGGGTACTCGGCTGGAATTGCTTCCTGCGGGAGTTGCCGTCGGGCTGGCTTCGGAATTTTTGGTCCGGTTTTCCGGAGGGGTATTCCTGCCTCGGTTTAGGGGCAGGCTTGGTTTTCTGCACTATTGGCGCAGTCTTCGGCTTCTTGGCCGGTTGGGGGCTTTTCTTCCCCACGTTGTCATGGCCACTGGTGGCGGCCGGTATAATGGTGTCGGTTGGGCTGGCGGGAGGGGTGGTAGCCGTGTCGGCCATCACATCCTCTCCCACTCTGGTCATTTTGAGCGGAGTTCGAGAGTCCAGGCTCTCTCCCTCCGAGTTGGAGCTGTCGCTTGACAGCCGTCTCTTTCCTCGCTTGCGAGGGGTGATAAATTCGGACTCTAGGTCCTTTGGAGCCTCTGTCGGGCTCTGGGGGGGTTTGCTGCCAGGTTCTGCCGGCTCTCTCCCCAGTGAGTCCTCTCGGCTCCCCGGTTCTTCCCTGGAGGGGGGGGTTCCCTTCCCTAGCGGAAGGAAGGCTGCTTGGAAATATGGCTCTACCCAGTGGGTAGAGCTTGTCGCCACAACCACAGAAACGCTCGCACACTGATGTCCAGCGAACACAATCACTCACACACACTGATGTCCAGGGAACACAAACACCGCACCACCCTCACACAATAACTACTCACCACAGTCAACAAAGCTATCTAAAAAGAAGGAACAAAGGCCACACTCAAATACACGACGTACTGTATACACGCTTCAGACACAGGCTTCGGAGTCGCACACCACAGTTACAGCACAAAGGAACACAGCTGACATGAACAAAGAGAACTCTCTGGAGTTACTGCCAATCAGCTCACGAGACACTAACACCGAGTTGCTTCACAGGGGGCAGCTGTGGATAACACTGTTGAGCTCACTCCACTCGGCGGTTAAGTCGGCGTGACGAGCGCGCCAAACTGACACCGAACGACTCTACGAGCTTAAAGCGAGAGGACCGTCGATGAACACTGACGCACACCACAGCGAGAAAGCACACTCAACACACGGTTTCACAGGAGCCTCGGCCACACACGGCGAGTACACGCAGAAACACAACCACAAGGCACAGCACAGGTACACACAGAATCACAGCCTCAGGGCTTCATCTTGGAGATTCGAACTGGAAATTTTTCAAAGTCGGTTACCCTGTGAACACCCCTACAGACAGATACAGTTACAGGCGGATGAACCTCCTGCAAAGTTTGAAAGTAATCGCAAAAATTGCAAAAATGTTTCTATTTAATGCAAGATGCTCTCAGGGTAACGAGAGCCACCCGAGAACATAATACAAAAATCGTTCGTTAAGAAAAAATAGGTAAAAGGTATGATACCATCAGCTTGTGTGCATCTGTGTGTCTGTCTGAAAGGGTTTGGAGCCAGCTAACTTAGGTATAGTACCATAACCCCCCCCCCCCCCCCCCCCCCCCACCCACCCACACACACCCTGTTCCTAATAAACCATGTGTTCCTGCCACATGAAAAACCAACAATCAAGTACAATGAACCCTGGAGCCAGTGAGTGACCCAGTTTTGGATCTAGGGTTGATGAACTTTGTTGACTTGGAAGTTCAAGTGTCATTTTAAGTACCTATTTTCAGCTAAACAATTAGGCCCAGACCATTCAATAGCTTTCTAGGGTAATTACAGAACACACTTAAGTGTTCCCCACTTTAAATTAAAGGAAGTTCCATCCTTCCCCCCAAACACTGCTTTGTCCAAGACTGGCCTTTCTCCAAGACTGGCCTGCATAAATGTGTGCTTGTGCATGTGTGTATTTATGTGTAAAATACTTCTCCTCAATACATTTTTTATTTTTTATTATTCCAGGCAACCAAGTCACTTCATCTGAACCACATGTAGCCTGTACTTACATTAAAACCTCACTATCCACAGCACAACACTAACTGACAAAGTCTACACAATCACTATGATTTACTGAGCAAATGAAACTTGACACAAGATCTTTCATGGAAGGTTTATGATCACAGTTTATTGAGGTTTGCCGAGAACATAATTATTGTGATTAAGAGTGGAACACTGGAATCTGTTGCTGCATACACTGATACAGAGTACGGATTTAGTTTAAATGCAAGATAAGTTTGTTACATTGCTTCCAAAGTTAGTACTGTATTTGCCCAAAAACACAGCACTTCTTGTAGTATTCTTGTAGAACTTATAGTCTGGCACACTAACTAATACTGCCCCTGCATTCTAAGTAAGTTGGCAATTTTTAACCCTCTGCAAAGAACCATGTTGGTCAGATCAGGGTGAAAAAAAACTGTTTCAGTTTCTTAGCCAAAACTAAGTACACTCATGCACCAGAAAAACAGTAAATGATTGATCATTACTTGAGAAATGACAAGGGGAAAGAATTCTGAGGGCATAGACAAAAGAAAAAGAAAGAAAGGGAAAAAAAAGGGGGGGGGGGGAGGGAGAAGGGATGAGAAGAAAAAAAAAACTGTGATCATTGTCTTCTCTCTGTCGCTCTCTCTCCCCCACCTCTTCTTCTTCTTCTTTTTCTCTTTGTCCAAACCATACAAAATCAGCATTAGAATCTTAAGTAATTGATGGTTATACCATAGTAATACAGTCTTTGATGATGACTGTTTTGAACAATATGAATGTCACATGTATCAACTGGGAAGGAAGACTTGATTTACGGGGAAAGAAGCAGTAAGTAAGTAAACATAGTGCTTAATGTCCACAGAAACCATAATTGCTTATTGGGGATGGGGAGAAGGGGGGCAAGGGGTTATGGTGAGGGAAGAGGAAAATTATATGTAGTAATACTAATATATTGCTACACTGTCACCACCAGAATGACTCCTGCATTAAGATGGGCAGCAATGAGAGCCATTTTAATATTTCATTAATTAGTTAGTGAGCCAGACTATAAGTCACCAAACGATGTCCATAAACCACAACCTTTTTGAAGAGAAAGGAGAGCCGAAGCAGAACTGAGCTGAGGCCCTTCGGCTTACCAGCCTAATGCCTTACTACCTCCAGGCCAAACCAGTGCACACAAAAAACCAAAAAACAAAAGCAGCTGATTCACCTCACACTTCAGATCCACAGGCTACACAGAAAAATTAATAAGGCGTGTTTCTGTTTGTGCCTGCATGCATACATGATGCCGAGTGAGCATGTGTCATGTGCCTTGCTGGCCTATTACCTATTTTGTAACATGTTTACATCATTGCGAAATGTAAAGTGCCCTGAGAGATGCTTCTGTGAAATTCGTGTGGGTGTGTGGGCGAGGGAGCTTTTTGTTGTTGTTGAAGTGGAGAGAATTTAACGTGTGTGTGTGTGTGTGTGTGTGATGGGGTGGGGGGTTTGCCCGTTTAATCTCACAGAATAAAGAAAAAGATGGTATATAAGTAGAGCGAGGTGGGAGCTGCGGGCGGACCAAAGGTAAGCCTTGTGGTTTCTGTGGACGTTAAGCACCATGTTTACTTACTTACTTGCCTTGCACGGAATCTGGATGCTTTTCTTTCCAAAATAATCTCTGCTGAAAGTGTGGTCAGTTCCCCACTGTACGACACGTCCACAGATTAAGCGTACTTACCAAACAACGCGCGAGCCCACAAGAAATGAAAGGGCGGGTTCGTTGACTAACACAAATGTCAGGAGTGCACTGAAGCTGTGCAGTTTTGTCGAGTGCCTCTTCCCGCTTGTGCGCTGTTTAAAGTCTGTGAAGTTGTGCTCAGCGAGTGACAATAGAATGATCTACACACCGACCAGGCAGGTTGAGGTGGTGACTATTTTTAGCCAAAATTCGTACCCCGTCGCGTCGTCACGGTTGGTCGAGCATGAAACGAGAGGTCCAAAGCAAGTCAACAAGGGCTTGGGTGTTGGCTCATGTCATAAAGTTTGTTTTATAGTGCAATGCGATTATCTCGGTGTATTCAAAGGCTCTGTCGTGGCTCATCCGTTCGGACTTTCATGTCGCACAGTTCAGATGATAAAATCAATTATCCATGGGAGATAACTCTCACAAACGTACAATTTGAGTGCAGATCAGTTGCTCCCCGTCGCGACTGGTCTTGCTCGTACTTTTGTTTGGGGGTGTGGCAGTCGATCATTAATTACGGTGCATGCCACTGCATGTATACTCGGCGTCTGTTTCACTGCCTTTCGAATCCACAAAGTAAATGTATGGTCATGAATTGATCTCTCATATATTCTTGTCAATGTACTGGCCACCCCCACCCCCGCGGTTTGCGTATGCTTGTGTGCGCGGGCGCACATGTGTGTGTGTCTGTGCGTGAGCGTGTGTTTATGCCACAGTGTGTGTGTGTGTGTGTGTGTGTGTGCGCGCGCGCATAATTTCTTTTCCTTGTACATTATATACGTGGTTTAATTTTTTTTCTTTTTTTCTTATTTGCATGTAGGTGAATTGCCTCTCTCTCTCTCTCTCTCTAATGCTACTATCCTTGAGTATTAAAGTTTTCGAGTTCGAGTTCTCTCTCTCTCACTTTTGCACTATGGTCTGGCGGTTTGTACCTATATCAATTTGAGGCACACTTAGTTACTGAGTGGCACATGCATAAACATGAAAACAGATGACTCAGAAGATTATATAGTAATAAACTGATCCATAGACATTAATTGGAAAGGATTTTGAGACCCATGGGGACTGCCGGATGTATGTGTATCATTTTTTAACCTGATCTATCGACAGCAGTCAGCAACTTTTCCAAAGCCTGTGTGTTAATTTAACCATGCTTTCAGTTGCATTTTTTTTTTTTACTGCAGATCATTTTACCTGTTCGAAGCAGTTTTTTTGATCTGAGAAGGCTAGTTCAATAGGGAAGTTGTCAAAGAAAGTTTTCATTCCGGCCTCGACTCCATCCCAGTGTTCTTGCAGCTGAGCTCCCAGTATGCCATACATGTGACTTCTGCATTTCCTCCTGTGGATCTATCAAATACATTATGCATGGGAAAGTCTTCAGCCCTATTGTGGTGCAGTTAGATTTTGATGGGTTTGAAAGTTGTGAAAGTCAGAAAAACATGGATCATTAATGCTGCGTTTTTCCAACTTGCACAACTTTCTTCCATTAATGCTTTGACTTCTGCAATATTTTGTTAGACTGAGACAATTTTTAAACTTGAAGCAATGCAAAAGTCAAAGAACTGACAAAGTAAGTTGGACAAAAACATATTGTTCTCAAACTCAAACTGAAACTTGAAAACTTTCTTTGACAACTTCTCTATTGAACTAGCCTTCTCAGATCAAAAGAACTGCTTCGAACAGGTAAAATGATCTGCAGTAAAAAAAATAATTAAAAAATGCAACTGAATGCATGGTTAATTTAACATGACAGCACTACCAACCAAATTTGCAGTTAATTTGAGGCCAGAGCAAAGTTCTATCAAGAAATAAGAGCTGAATTACTTTGGCTCATGGCTGTGTGTGCATCACCTCCTCATAGTTCACCCAGTTATCCCCTGTGGTTTAGTAACTACTAGCATGAGGAAGAGAACAAAGCAATTTTCACTGAGGCCCTGCACTTGTGGTGCACTTCAGGGATTTGATCAGGGCACACATCATACATTTGTATTGCTGCAAGCACTTCTAGCAAGGGGAAAGGAACACAATAAAGTTTACTGTCTATACTTTGTGGAGTCATTCAAATCTAACTTCACTGTCTATATTCTGTGGAGTCACGCAAATCTAACTTCACTGTCTATACTCTGTGGTGTCATTCAAATCTAACCTCAAGACATTTCTTTTTCCAGAACAACAGATCCGACGGCATGTGTTTCCTCTCTGTGCTGCCATCTTCTTCTGCCCCAAGTCCCTGTTTATTTTTTATTATATACTGTATGTGAACATACATGTGCTGGTGCCTGTGTGTGCATGTAAGCACTTATAATAGTCTCTCTGTACAAGATTTTGCACTGTACAAATACTTTAATTATTATTACTAATTTTAGTTGTACTGTGGCCCTGGCTGATTCATATAATTATTGCTCTAAGGACTTTTGAGCATGGGGAAAGGAATGCAGAAATCTGTATTGTGGCCATGCACTTGTGACAGCAGTCAAATGAACAACAGCAGCTTGGCCGAGGCATAAAATGAATGAAGCTGTGCAAGTACTGTCAAGAAACCCCAACACACAAATACTTTCAAGCACCAAGCACACTAGTTTCCACAAATTATATTTGCTCAGTATTGCAGCAAACATCGCAGATACTGTTTAATGCAAACATGAGCAAGGAGCATGCTCAGAAAGTCATCTTTATTTCCAATACTGGAAAAACAAAACAGAATGTAAGGTAATTTAACATTCATACTCAAGAAGCCCAAAGGAATTGATTTGTTTGCTTCTACTTGTGTGTGTGTGTGTGTGTGTGTGTGTGTGTGTGTGTGTGTGTGTGTGTGTGTGTGTGTGTGTGTGTGTGTGTTTCCATATAATACTTTATGTAAATTGTTTTGGTAAGACTGTGCTCTATGTGTGTCTAGAATATTGTATTTAGGTTAATATGTATCATGTGAGCGCTCAGGGCATTGATGAGCACATGATAAATGTACATTATTATAAATACTTTCTCACTTGCAAAGCTTGCACCAAATAAAAAATATGTGTATGATATTCGTACAAATTATATGCATATGCTGTAAAAAGACAAGTTTCACTACAACGCCATTTCCAAAGGAATGATTACATATATACAACAAAACATGTGCAACAAAGGAACCCTTCATCCCAAAGTATACACAGCGGCCTGAACAGAGATCTGTACAGTGCACACATCACAACGGCATCATTCACACCTGCTTTATGAAATCACTTCCTTTGTATTCATACCATAGTGTATGGATAATAGCTCCAGATAACATCCATACCTACTGATAAGTAAGCAGGAAAAAATATGTG
>JABMCL010001737.1:442500-470000 GCA_018857735.1 Alviniconcha marisindica | reverse complement strand
AATGTAAACAAAGCATATACTCGGTACTGGTTATTAAAACAATGATCAAGCACCTTGGGTCTGTGCAATTCAAAGCATGTGCTGGAACACATATTATGTTGTCTAAGTGTGTGGAGCTATCTGGCTGAAAATGAGAGGTCAGTTGAATAGAAATCAAACTATGCAAATTTGTCACTCAAACTCTGAACTTACAGTAGCAGAAGAGGATGCCACATTGAGATCCCAGGTTAAGATCCGATCCTCGGACAGGCCCAAGACAGTCTGAGTATCTCCTGTCGGATGCCACATAATTCTGCAGATTGACAGAATTAAACCATACCAGTTTATCTCCATATATATTATATATAAATGCATCAACAAAAAAAGGCAAGCAAAAGCACTTAATGTCACCAATACAACAAGAGACACAAATGGATGATGTGACTCTGCTTGGTACGTAGTCTTGAAAGAAGGACTATGCTGCACTGACAGAGGCACCCACCCCTTGACATCATGGTCTCCACTGTCTAGTTGACACTGCAACTGCAGAGGGGAGTGTGAGCTGGACTGGTCATCAGCTGGGGAGCTTGGGTCCACATCATCAGGTAGCCGCCAGACAGCTGCCCGCAGCTCTGACTTTGTTTCCGAGGCTAGATTACAAATAACAATCAAACGACAACACAAAGTCATGTTTTGCAACAAAAAGGATAGTTTCCCATCCTCTTACTGTTAACTGTCTTGGAGTACCTGCAAAAACCTAACACTATAGTCTGAAGCAAAATTATATATATATATAAACAGCTATAATAACAACACAATTACAGTAATCAGTGCTTATTGCTGAATGGCACATACTCAGGAGCCGGAGAAAGGCCTGCTGCTATCCAAACATGCTGCTACCTGGACCTTGTGTATTCACAGAGTTTTAGTGGCAATAACTCAAAGAAACAAGGAAGTGACAAATTTCCCTTTATAATAAGAGGCTTTCAGTTGAACTGACTAAAACCTGCACATTCCAGTAAAAGCTATTTAATATTACCATGTTACCAAAAGGCAGCTAACTCAAGAGTCCTCACACTTCTGTTGTAACATGTTGCCAAAAGCAAGCTAATTCAGTATAATCATACTTCTGTTGTAACATGTTGCCAAAAGCAAACTAATTCAGTATTGGGCGGTTCAGTCAAGCTGGTTTGCACGAATGAATGCCCTTTGTAATCTTTCGCGCAAGAAGTCGCGAGAGGCCGCAGCATCACTTCCAGGCCGATTTCTGAGTAGGCATTGCTTCACGCTGTGTATAACAATGGAAGTTGAACCTAGAATTGCAAAGCAGTACAAATGCCACCACTGTTGCAGTTGCAAAAATTACCAGGAAAAGGGGATGGACAGTGGAAAAAAAGTGTCTTTGCATTGTTTTTTGGCTGACCAGAGGATCGCAAATTCATGGAAAAAAATGCGTTTTGGGGCATCCATAGCACGAGCAACATATTATTGCTTGTTGCCAGACACATTCTGACTATGGGTTTCTAAAAATGTATTTAAAGTTGGCAGTGTAAAATTTGCAAATTCACTGTCACGGCCTTCCACTGTGAAGAAAGTACACACCGGAAGTAAAAGCAGCCAAAGGACTTGAGCAATGCCGGGCAAAAGTAAAGGGAGTTAACAATCCCGCCTGAACTGCCCAATAATCATACTTATTTTGTAACAACTAACATGTTGACGAAAGGAAGCTAACCCAGTAGCATCACAGCTTCTGTTGTGACACATTGACAGAAAGAAGCTAACTCAGTATCATTATATTTCTGTTGTAACATGCTGACAAAAGGAAGCTAACTCAGTATCATCATATTGCTGTTGTGTAACATGTTGACAAAAGGAAGCTAACTCAGTTATCATCATACTTCTGTTATAACACGTTGCCAAAAGGGAGCTGTCAAAAGTGGAAGCACTGATATGCCACACCTCGCCCTCTCTGTGCAGGAAGATGTTCTTGTTGATCACATTATTCTCATCATCAAAGTCAATGTGATGCACCTGGAACAGATCATATTATTATCATATTCACATAATTATTAGTTGAAAGAAGAAACAAGGCTTGTCATCTTGCACAGAAAAATACCCCCTTTTGTGTGCTTAGATATTGTAACTGTATGTCACTGATATTATCAATATACTATACATACATATACATATTAACACCCACTCTGTGTTGTACTAGATCTGGTTATATTTATAGTGCATCAATGCACCTAGTTTGGTTGCAAAGATATCAGCAGTAGAGAACAATATACTGGGACTGACAAACAAACATTTAATGAAGTTCTGAACCATCATTGCCATTGGACCTTGACCTTGAAAACAGCAATCCAATTTTTTTGCAAGACAGTCTGGTTAATGGTGATCTACCATTAACTAAGTTTGGTTATAAAAACATATATATATATACCTTACAACTATCGGCTTAATTATTATAAAAAATAAAACAAAAGTCACTCCATTAAGCCTTTAAAAGAAAGACATCTCAGAAAGATCTTTACACAGCCCTCCTCCTACCCCTATTGGGTGATTCAGCAAAGCTGGTTTGCTAGAGTGAATGCGCTTTGTAATCTTTTGTGCAAGAAGTCGCGAGAGGTCGCAGCGCACTTCCAGGCTGATTTCTGAGTAGGCGTTGCTTCACGCTGTGTATAACAGTGGAAGTTGAACCTGGAATCGTGAAGCAGTACAAATGCCAATACTGTTGCAGTTGCAAAATTACTGTGGAAAGGGGATGGAGGGTGGAAAAAAAGTGTCTTTGCATCGTTTTTTGGCTGACCAGAAGATCGTGAGTTTGTAGAAAAAATGCGTTTTGGGGCATCCTATAGCACGAGCAACAAGTTATTGCTTATTGCCAGATACATTATGACTACGGGCCACCAAAAATGCCTTTAAAATTGGCAGTGTAAAATTCGCTAATTCACTGTCACCACCTTTCATTGTGAAGAAAGTATGCACCAGAAGTAAAAGCAACCAAGGGACTTAAGCGATACCGGGCAAAAGTCAAGGGAGTTAACAACCCCGCCTGAATCACCCAATAATGCCAATAGTATAAGCTTCATATTAATATTTTAACTTAATTTAAGCTTGGTATTAATACTATTAATAAATGTAAATTTATAGTAACTGAAATGTCTTGTGCTTGGTTGAAACATGGGGGGTGGGGGGGGGGGGCTAAATTTAGATCAATAAAACTATTCTCATGCCACTACATTATTGTAATCACACTGTCATGTATACTACAGGTATAACCTGGCACATACCCCCACCCCCACCCTTTCCACCCCAACACTGTTGTGTGACAGATGTCAACAAAATACAAAAATAAATGTCCACAACAAGTTTATTTTTTATAAGCATTGTCACCACATACATTATGATTAATGTCATCATATAATAATTTATACGTGAATAATCTCTGTCAATCTCTCAAAATAGTCAAATGAACAAACTGATATAATACAGCACATTACCTGATTTTCTGAGCGAAGAGACTGCGACCCGACAAGGAATCTGATTCTGTCAGTCTCTGCTGTCTGTGCAGTCAGAGAACGAGCCTGTAAATTCAAAATAAACAAACTAAAAAAAAATAAGCATTTAAATTGAAATTACTGATTCATTTTCATGTCAATTTTAGTTTTTTGTTGTTGAGGATCACAGAATCTATAATATTTGTGTATGGGAATGAACCCCGACAAGCACAGCTACAGCCTTCACCTACTCATCTTTCGTTAATACAGGTTAAAGATTTAGGAGGGAGCAGACCCTGGTTTCAAAGAAGCCCTGGGTGGGTGCTGTGGTCACTGCTTGAGGAAGACTGTTCCACTCTAGAATGGTCATAAGATTAAGAAAGTCTTCTGCCTGTGTGCTGTCCCGCCGGTGAGATGGAATGTCGTGTTAAGCACAAATTAACGAAGAGGTAACCAACCTTACCTGAAATTCGAGACCATAAATAACTGGCGCTTCGTCCTCCATTCTAAGATACTGTTATAAAGAGATGAAACAACCAGAACTTGTTCAATCGACACCCGTTGCGGTGAAGCCACATATCAAAAGCAGAAGACAGGAGACTGCATTTTCACTTTTGGTAGCTGTATACCTGATACCAGATTGTAGAAATGCATGCAACAAGCGTACTATTTCTCTCAGAGGATTATATTTTGTGTACATTTCTATATTACGTTATTTTTAAGTCTTGCATAAACTTGCAAAATTTGTTTAGCGATATTGAGTAACGGTTTTCGGTTCAAAGGGAAGTAACTATGTTATAAATTGCAGACACCCCGTCGTGTAGCTCAGCTAGAAGCGATTTTTGTAGGTAAATACCTTACGCTTTTCCCCATACTTACTTTTTATTTATTCATTTTAACCATGTTCTTGTACTTTTGAAGCATAAACTGTTGGAAAGTAGATGTGCCAGGAACTGATCACACGACATCACATTATGATCTTGATCTTGATTGGATTATACGTTGACTATCACTATCAGAATGCGTGTGTATGTGTGTGTGTGTTTGCGTGCACTGGAATAGTACGGAATTCACACACACACACACACACACACACACACACACACACACACACACACACACACACACACACACACACACACATATTCTCATACAATCTGAGGACTGCGAACTGACAGGGCTAAACTGAAGTGGATGAATCATATTATCATCATGTGTAAGATGGACTAAGAAGTCATTGATAAATTATAATATATATATATATATATATATATATATATATATATATATATATATATATATATATATATAAGAGATCAAACTTCTCACATCAAAATTGTCTCACTGTGAAATCTACCTCATTAAAATTTCTATGTCCTTCTACAATAGAAGCAATTATAATGCAATTGCTGAATTAATGAATTACAAACAGTTTAAAAAAACTCTGCTGCAGTTGTGCAGATGCATTAATGCATACACATGTAGTCCGTGTGTGTGTGTGGAAGGGGGGTGGGAGGTGGATGCAGGCAGGCATGCACTTGTGTATGCACATATATATATATATATATATATATATATATATATATATATATATATATATATATATGCTCATGTTTGTGTGTGTGTGTGTGTGTGTGTGTGTGTGTGTGTGTGATATGAAATGTGTGCATCTGTTGGCCTTTGTAAGCGCACCTAGCTCATATGACATGGGGCACCATAAATGGTCTGTTAATTGTTATTATTGTTAGGTATGAAGAGACCGTTTCAAAACTAATATATGATATATAAAAGACATTTTTGTGATCAATGCTATAAAAAAAAAGTTTTTTACCTTTCAACGTGAACTGACAGAAGGAAAGCACAAACACTTTATCAGCAAGCTGTTTTTGGAGATCAGCTCCAGGATTATCCAGTGAAGATGGAAGACAGCTTGTATGAGGAGTACCTGGCTCCCCCTGAAGGACAGGTGACATCCGCAATGGTGAACTCCCCCACAACCGACACCCTAGACTCTGTTGCTCTTGAAACTTCTCCAACAGACGAACAGGATTTGGTGGAGGATGACCTGCTATCAAGCAACCAGACAGGCAAGGAAGGTGGTGGCAACTCTGAAAAGACAGAGGACCCGAAAGACACAGGCATTTCCTTTGCCTCACCAGCTGACATCAGCATTGACCTAAACAGTTCTGTTATTCCTTCTGCTTCCACAGAAGCTCAGAATATCTTCTCTACTCAGAGTGAACCTGACGGTGATGCACCTTTTGATGGCCTCGATCCTCAGCCTCAGACCATCAGCAGCTACTTCTCTACCAAAGAGACGGGAGATGACTTTTTCGATTCTCTTGGAGGTGGCGAAATGAGTTCAGACCGGAAGAGCTCCCAGGAGAATGCTTTTGGTGATGATAGTATTGATACCAATGCCACTGCTACAAACACAGCCATGCCAGAGAATCAGACCTCTCAAGCGGATGTCTTCCAGCCTGTTTCTGTCGATGAGAACAAGACAGAAAATGATGGAGGGATGCAGAGAGACGTCACCCACATCTATCACAGGGAACATAAGATCTCTCAGAGTGAGCCAGAAACTGTCGCCTTTGAAGGAACGGAAGAGCCCAGCAAGGAAACGGTTGCCATTTCAGACCTGACAGAAAAGGACGAATTTGAGTCCTTCACCGCAGGGGAAGGGTCCAACGTCATACAGCACACAGGCCTCATCGAGAGATCTGACTCAGCCCCACATGGCCATGGAGGAGCAGCAATGGCGGGTGACCAGCAGGGGAAGGCAGAGGAGCTGGGGGCCCATGTCCAGGGGCTGACCATCCAGGGGCCCAGCGTTGGAACCACCCCTACCCAGATGTCCCCGGTCCACCAGAACCCTTTTGCGCAACCGTCATCACAGAAGATTGGATCCGAACCACCAAAGTGAGTCCAACACCTTAGCTCTGAAGCTGTGAAATTTTGTGACAGTCTTTGGTAGGAGGGGTTGTTTTCTCATGTAACTAAGTGTGCACTAGAATTTAGGTGCATAGGGCGAAAGACAAGTTCAGTTGTGTTTTTTTTTCTTCCTGGGTTTGGCATGGGCATGTCTTGACTTGACAGTATCATGCATGAGTTTCAATGTTGTTTATTTTGTGGTTTTGTTGGTGAACAAAATGGTATTGACTGTGTTAGGAACATTTGATTTAGTTCTTAACAATCTTTTTGTGTTATATTTTACATGGTGCAGAGAGGGAATGGAAAAACAGATCAGACATTTTATCTCTGAGTCTGTTGCAGGCACCAGCAAAAGTGTGTTAATTGTAAATGAAGAGGGCATCATTGCATTTTGGTTCATCTGACATGGCACATTGATTGTTCTTTCAGGTTTGAACGCCAGCCATCAGTGCCAGGTAGTCCGTTCCATGCTTCTGATTCCGGCCCACCATCAGGAAATTTTCCATCCTTCACTGACCTGGGGGGGGCTGATGACATCTTCACCACCAGTCTCTGCGTCAGCGATGCAGACAGACGATTTGATGCGTGGATTCCATCCGATGCCACGCGTCACATTCTCATCACCATGGCAACCAGCCCACCAGGGACATTCACTCCTGCAGTGGAGCAGCTGAGTAGTCCTGGTGTACTCAACAGTGAACCACAGGTAAAGTCAGTGTTGCCATGGCTTTGCCCTAAGGAGGAGATTTCAGTGATAGCGTCATTTCCGCAGCTGCACTTACCCAGTATTGAACTACATGTATATCACATAATATAATAATGATATCATTATCACTATTTTAACAAATCTTTGACAGTTAATTTCCTCAATCCATTATTTTCAAATGATAAAATATGTTCTTGTGCAGCTTCATTGATTTAGCAAAAGATTCTTGATTATGAATATCATTGCATCAGATTGTGCAACAGACATTGTATGCACTACTTATACACATGCACAGCTCCCATTGACTGCATTCTGTTTATTTGCTAATTTAGACTACAATACAACACACCTTTATTGCCAAGCATCAACATAATTGCACAAGGAGTGTTTTCTGGTGCCAAGTACATGCCTAACATATTTGCAATAAAAGGACATAAGGACATGTGTGTGTGCGTTCATAATTCAGGAGCTGTGTGAGAGTCAAGGTGGCCATCCTGGGCTGTCCGTCCTAACGAGCCTTCTGGTTATACCCCTGGACGTAAAGCTATATTGAACCATGCTTCAGCATTGGTCACAGCTTGTCCCTAATATGTCAACTGACATCTGAGGACATTAAGCATCACTTCATCATCATATACATGTGTGTGTGTGTGTGTGCGCCATGCACATGTGCATGCATGTGTGTATGCATGTGTGCATGCATGCATGGATGTGCAAGACACTGAGAGAGCAAGAGACAGACAGACTCAGTTGTGCTGCTGCTGATTTTCATTTATGAATAATAGCATATTCCATGTTTTTTGTTTAGTTTTTAATGAAAATTATGCCCATGACTGTGCTGCCAGGGAGATCCGGTGCGAGACCTGGTCCTGCGCTACATGGGAGAGCAGGAAGCCATCAGGAGACAGGTGTTAACGGCTGACTCTGTCTCACAGGATTGCGACGGGCTTCAGAAACTGGTGGTATGTCAGCCCTCTGCCTTGCAGAAACCACACTCCGAGCATGCATTGTTTCTGGCGCCTTCCTCCAAACGCTGCCAGAATTGGTGACACCACCAAAGGGGCTGTCTTTATCTCTGTCGCCTTTGATTTCTGTTCAGCTGCCCACGTGGTAGTTATAAAAGAAATGCCTGATATAATTTGATTTGTTGGTGACAAAATTTATGCCATTTGAGCACCAGCAAAATGTTCATTAGCTGACAGTTTTTCGAGACCTATGGCATAACCCATTTTGGCAGTGGTTGAAGGATGTCATAAACCAGTGCTTGGAGTTTGTGTAGAAACTGGTCACATCATCAAGCTAGAGTTTGATGAATTTGACGGAAATATAATATCTCACTTGGCTGATATGATTTATGCAGTGTTGTATTGCTGATAGTAATATACTGGTAAGCTAGAATTTAAAGAAAAAATGTACACTTGAATAATCTAAATCAGGTCAGCTGGGTTGGCTATGGGGAATATCATTATGGCAGCTGCAACTGCAAGAGTAGTGCGAGCACATCCCAGTCCTGCATCATATGTTCCCGCCCCCCCCCCCTTCCCCCACTAAATGTTTATGTATTGTGATGCGGTGGAGAATATTGATTATTATTACTTTTGCCAAGGGTGCCAAGGAAATGTTCTGCTCTTCTTTGATTTCCAAATGCCTAGGGCTCTTCTGGTTTTTTGTCCTATTGAAAAAAGGATGAGACATTCAGTCCAGTTTCCTCACAACACTGGAAGAGAAAATACAATGCTCAGGCTGGATTGTGCAAAGGACTGAACCCAGGATCCCTGCTGCGTGAAACACTAGCTTGTGATATTAAATGTCAGAGTGAGAACTGCTTGACTACTTTGCTTCCATATCTGGTGTGGCTGGTGTAATTTGTGTGTGTGTGTGTGTGTGTGCATGTGTGTGTGTGTGCATGTGTGTGTGTGTGCATGTGTGTGTGTGTGTGTGTGTGTGTGTGCAGGATTGTGGATGTCTGCGAGCAGCAGTGGATCTAACAGGCCGCCTGTTGACCAGTGGAGGCCAAGGAGTGACTAACATTGGGCAGGTTACCCAGCACACTCCACAGATGCTGCAGGTAAACAGTGGAAAATAAAAAGCATTTCTAGAAGCTGGGAATTTTAGAGTGGTGTCTTTTACTTGTTTAAAATCCTGCATTAATTGTTTTAAAAATGGAGTGTTTGGTAGCAACACAAAAAGTAGCCATTATTATGTGTCCACTTTCTCTCAAAGCCATAATAATGCAATTTGTTAAAATGCAATACTGTGGTGGTTCTGACCACAAATCGTTACAATAACAACACCAGTGAACTGATTTTGACAATGTTTGCATCATTTCAAAGAGAAGTTTGTGCTGTCTACTGTGATATAAATATCTCAAAATAATGAAGTGTCAGTGTGACTCATTTCCAAAGGTAGGGTCCAAAATGACAGATCACACATGACAGTTTCAGTGGGAGGCTATCTCCCCCCCCCCCCCCCCCCCCCAGTTTCAGTGGGAGGCTATCTCCCCACCCCCAATCCAAAGGAGGGTAATGATGGCCCAGGGCAACGAAACACCAAAACCTCCAAACAAGTGTGTATGTTTGTGAAGGATGAAGGAAGCATGGGAACTTAACCATGAACTTGCGCTGTTATCACAAATATCTTATGGCGACAAATATGCACTTTCTGCATTATGTTTATCAGAAACTAAATAATTATGGTAATAATAAATATTTAATAATAATAATAATAAAGAGGATTTCTAGAGCTTTACACTGTTGACAGTGTAAGACACGGATGATTATGGTAACAGATAATAAATATTTGTTGATAATGTAGGACACTGATAGTTATGGTCATAATAATTAGATTTGATGACAATGTAGGACACCGATAAATATGGTAGTAGATAATAAATATTTGTCTGTTGACAATGTGGGACACTGTTGTCTCTGTGCAGCTGTGGTTTTGCCGTTTTGCATTGATGGTGAAGCTGCGATTGTATGAGATGGCAGAATCAGAGATGAGGGCCTTCCAGAACTTGGACACGCCTGACCTGTACTTTGAGTTCTACCCTCAGCGCTTTCCAGGTCGCAGAGGTATGATAATATGTTTTGTTCACTCTCAGGCAAAGTCACCTAAAGCAGTTTGAGATGATTTTCAAGTAGCCATTTGTCTACGATGTTAATCCAACTATGGGTTTGAAATAGCCAACCCTGCAAATTAATTTAACCTTTTTCTCTTTATTTTTTATTGTTCCTTAAGTGGTTCAATTTCATTCATTCCCTCACCTCCACCATCATCCAAACGTACTTACTTTCTGTATATTTTTTTATTGTTCTCCATACTGCATCCTCTGAAAATTTAGTCATATTTTTTATTTATGTTGTAGCAGACAATGTCTTTTCTGGGTAGCACAGCTGACAGATACAACTGCCAGCTGATTTTATTACTGGTTATGTAACTCACTGCAGAAGAATGTAGTTGTGCGTGTGCAGGCAGGCAAAACAATGTACACATAGCAAGAAAATGAGCATTTATTGACTGCTAGTTTGAGCACCCTTATTTGTGTACGGGCATTGTCCAGCACCAGTTCTTTATGACAAACTTTTTAAAGAATTGATGTGCATGATGTTTGTTGCAGGTTCCATGGTGAGCTTTGCCATGCGACTGCTGCATGCAGACTTGCCTCACCTGAACGGACGCAGCCAGGAAACCCTGGATCGCCTCTACTACATTCTGGCTGTTGTCAGAAAAGTCAGAAGAAATTGACTGGCAATTATTTTTAATTTCTTTTATTGACACAAATCCATAACTTTATTCAAAAGATTCACCATTGGACTACTGACCAGAACGAAACAGGTGGAAAAAAGAACAGCAGTCAAAGGGGATATCCTTCCTTAAAGGGGATCCTGAGCAAAGACCTAAGTTGGCTTGAAAAAGTAGAAAATGTGCAAGTATTTCATTTTGCCAACTTAATTTGGTGGTTCTGTCTGCATAGACAATGATTTGTGATGTGAATATGGCATTGCTGTGTAGTTTGTGGACACTCATGGTATGCATTTTCCTTGTCTAGGTGATCACCAGCCTAGACAATGATTTGTGAGGTGAAGCTGTATATATATATACTGTGGATGCTCATAATGTGTATTTTGTCCTTGTCCAGGTGATTACCAACCTAGACAATGATTTTTGAGGTGAAGATGCTCATAATGTGTATTTTGTCCAGGTGATCACCAACCTAGACAATGATTTGTGAGGTGAAGACATATATATATATATATATATATATATATATATATATATATATATATATATACTGTGGACGCTCATAATGTGTATTTTGTCCAGGTGATCACCAACCTAGACAGTGATTTGTGAGGTGAAGATGTGTGTATTGTGGATGCTCATAATGTGCATTTTGTCCTTGTCCAGGTGATCACCAACCTAGACAGTGATTTGTGAGGTGAAGCTGTGTATATTGTGGACTCTAATAAGGTGTATTTTGTCCTTGTCCAGGTGATCACCAACCTAGACAATGATCTGTGCGAGGATGGCAGTGCTGGACACCTGTCAGCTGAGAGCAGAAAATGTAAGGCATTGGCATTTCTGCTGTCAAGCATTATAATGATAATGATGGTGATGAAAGAAAGAGCACTCCACTTTTACTGTGTTGAAATTATGAGCTGTTTAACACAAGCATACATGCATGAGTGCACACACTTACACACACACACACGCACATACGCACGCATGCACACACACACACACACCACACACACACACACACACACACACACACACACACACAAATGCATGTTTGCATGTACTTTCCATGTACTTCACCTTTTGAAATTTGGTGCTTTATACATCTTAACTATTTTGTGAGGTAGTGCCTTTTACGGCTGATTCCCCACATGAAATTTCTCTTTCTGTTTCATTTCTTTTTCTAGTGTCCAGTGAGCTTTGGAAGGAGCGGGAGCGACAGACTCTGTACAAAGTTGCTAACACTCTGCTCTCTGTCAGGGTCAGTGTTCTATGATTCATGGTGGTGGTGACGGTGGTGTGCCTTTGTGTCTGCTACTCCTGGTGTGTGTGTGGATATGTGTGAGTGTGTTTGTCTTGTCCGCACATGCGCATGTATGTGTGTGCGCATGCCTGCATGCATGTGTGTGTGTGTGTGATTTCCACTCCTGTATTGCATTGTTGATTTTATTTGTTTGGTTTCATTTCCTAAAATAACTCTTAATTGCTAAAGCCATTTTTTAGGTAGACGGTGAAAAAATATTGATACCAATGGTATAATAGAGGCTGTTTTGTAGTGAATATGATAGAGGCTGATTTGTAATGAACAGAGTATCTGTGCAACATGTAAGCCTTGAATATTTATTGTGTCCACATGTGTTGATTGCAGGACTATCAGGCAGCACTAGCCATGTATAACACACTGCTGGAAAAAGATGTGACACGGAGAGCAGAGCTCCTAACTGGAATCAGCCGAATACATCTCCAGGTGAAAACATTTACTGGTCATGCATTTGTTGGTAAATGTACAAGGTACCCGCTTTTACACTCAAGTTTTTGTGTGTGCTCCCATTCAGAAGTATACTTTTATGAGACCAAAATGTTTTGTTTTGTTTTTAACATTTTTTATTAGGGTTTTATAGTTACATTGATAAAGTACATTGCATCTTGGCAAATACGCACCATCAAACATTAGTGGCAGTAATGCTTAAACATTAGTGGCAGTAATTAACTAGACCAAAATGTTGCTTGCAGCTTCTGATTCCTTGTTTCGATCAACATATTTCTATTTTGCTCAGATGGGGAACGTGACAAAGGCTAACGAAATCCATGCAGAGGTGGAGAAATTGCTGTCCAACTCCAAGGGAGACAACCTATCTGCTTGTTGTAATGCAATGAACAAGTGAGTAGATAGAGGAGATGGGCTTCCCTTCATCATGATGATTGATCTTGTATCTGTACTGGGAAAAGTGTGACAGGCAGACTTTGTGTGATGTTGTTGAGATGATACTGAAGAGTCACCGTCATGAGAGAAAGGACTTGTAATGATAGACTTGTGTTTGAGATGTACTCTTTGGTGTCTCGCTCTGGTGTAATGTAATGATAGACTTGTGTTTGAGATGTACTCTTTGGTGTCTCGCTCTGGTATAATGTAATGATAGACTTGTGTTTGAGATGTACTCTTTGTTGTCTCACTCTGGTATAATGTAATGATAGACTTGTGTTCAAGATGTTCTCTTTGGTATAATGTAATGATAGACTTGTGTTTGAGATGTTCTCTATGGTGTCTCACTCTGATATAACCATCATGGTTGACTGGTTTGTTAAAAACCTAATTATCTGTGGCATTATAATCTGTGGAGTCACCTGGGTTGTAACACAAATAAACAAAACATAAAGAGAGATGTTCAGAACAGTGTTTTTTCATTTACTTGTTAATGTTGTTTGTTTTTTCTTTCAGGGGGTTGGGGTGGAGGGGGTGCTGGGAGATAGAGGGGGTGCTGATTTATAAAAAGGCTTATGTTCTGTACATCCCTAATCATCAGCACCATATATATGTGAATGTTACATAAAACCAGTTAAAGAAGAAGTACATCCCTGACCAAATCAGATAGTGACATGTACAAGAATGACATTTCTTTGGGGGTGGGGGGGGGGGGGGGTGGGGGGTCATTATCCCTTTCTATTTGATTAGTTTTTGCACTTTCATTAAATTTCATGCTGGGTGAGCAAGCACAAATAAACAGCATAAACAGAACTAATGTTCCCACCTTTTTTTCTCTCTTTTTTTTAGGGGCTTGTCAGCGATGTGTATCAACAATTTCTCTGAAGCCTACAACTACTTCAAGACAGCTGTTCAGCTGGAGCCCAACAACACCTGTGTAAGTAGCTGCATCATTTTGTTATCCTGTTTTCATTGTTGGTGAAAAGAGTGTTTTGTTGTTGTGGTTGGTCATTTTTCTTTGTTGTTGTTCTTTTGTTCGAGGTTTGGGAGTATTTTGTGTGTGTGTGTGTGTATGGGGAGGGGGAGGGGGTGGGGGAAGAAACTGAATTATTGACTGCTTTATTAATTTTGCCATAAGTAGTTAGTAATTGGATTTGATAAATGTTCTGTCAACCAACCCCACATGGTCATCTCAGGACAGAACTGCTATAAATATGTAACCTGCACACTGAAGTGATTCACTTGTAATAAAAAACCAAGACAGCTTCAAGACAATCTCATAATTTTGCTGTAGGTGTACAATAACCAAATCAAGTAGACAGAGTGAGTGTAGTTTGTCCAACTCTGAGGCTTTGACAGTGAATGGGTTGGCATGACAAAAAATGTGGCCTGAATTTGTTTTTAAACTCTGGCCTGTGCCAGTCCATTTTTTTCTCTCCCCCTCTTCAAGCTCACATGTGGGAAACCTAGAGTGTAAAAGCTTTCGTTGGGCAAACATTATGTTTACCTTTCACTGCACATGGTGCTCCTAAAAAAGAAAGGTGAGGGTGAAGTGCTTGAAATTTTGGTGGAATGATGCGTCATATTGTGCTAGATTGTGCCCACCCTTCCCCTCTCCCACCCACCCCCGTCTTGGCTCTGTGATTGTTAAGACACTTTTAGCAGGTCAGAAACTGTGAAATGCCCGTTTGAAATCAGATTTAGTACGTTCATTCATCTTTTGCCCCATAATGGTCAGCCATCAGTGAATAGTAATATGAATCCAGATATGAATCAGGCCATCAGCTGTTAAAACCTTGGTAAGTACTCTCCATTGCATGATGCGCCAAAGGCTTTGTGGAACAGGTTCATATCTGTACCATTTCTTCCAGCGTTGTGGTAATTCTAGGGCAGTACCATTTCTTCCAGCGTTGTGGTAATTCTAGGGCAGTACCACTCCTTCCAGAGTTATGGTAGTGCTAGGGCAGTACGACTCCTTCCAGAGTTATGGTAGTTCTAGGGCAGTACCACTCTTTCCAGAGTTATGGTAGTTCTAGGGCAGTACCACTTCTTCTAGCGCTTTGGTCATTCTAGGGCAGTACCATTTCTTCCAGCATTATGGTAGTTCTAGACAGTACCATTTCTTCCAGCGCTATGGTAATTCTAGGGCAGTACCATTTCTTCCAGCGTTATGGTAATATACTAGAGCAGTACCATTTCTTCCAGTTATGGTAGTTCTAGGACAGTACCATTTCTTCTAGTGCTTTGGTAATTCTAGGGCAGTACCATTTCTTCCAGCATTATGGTAGTTCTAGACAGTACCATTTCTTCCAGCATTATGGTAACTCTAGGACAGTACCATTTCTTCCACTATTACGGTAATTTTATGACAGCATTTCTTCCAGCCTTATGGGAATTCAAAGGCAGTACTATTCCTTCCACGTACCGGTTGACTGGGCGTAAAACACCAACTTACTTACTTACCATTCCTTCCAGCATTAGTGTAATTCTAGGACAGTACCATTGCTTCCAGCGTTATGGTAATTCTAGGGCAGTACCACTTCTTCAAGCATTATGGCAATTGTAGAACAATACCATTTCTTCGAGCATTATGAAAATTCTAGGAGAGTGCCATTTCTTCCAGCATCATAACAGTTCTAGGCCAGTGACTGGAATGAATGAACATGAATGAATGATTACGCATGGTGTTTCACATAACTTGCTCTTCATGTTGCTTTCTCAGGCTGTCAACAACATGGCAGTATGTTCACTGTACCTTGGCCGCCTGAAGGATGCCCTCAACACGCTGGAAGCCATCGTCCATGGAGACCCGGCACGCAATTTGAATGAGGGAATCCTCTTCAACCTGTGCACACTTTACGAGCTGGAGTCGTCACGTGCTCTGCACAAGAAACAGGCCGTCCTTGACCTGGTCAGCAAGCACAAGGGGGACGGGTTTCCCATCGCCTGTTTGAAAATGGCATAGGCCTCAGTTGTGGTTCTGGATACTTGACAATTATTATCTTTGACCAAGCACACACTGGGTCAGAGGTCTGTTTTTTTTTGGCAGCACCGTCTGTCTGGAATACTCTTTCTTGCAAAGCTAGCTCATCAGACACTCACATCTTCTTAGATCATCTCTAAAGTCACGTTTCTTGAAGCTATCCAACTGAAAGTGCGTGTGTGTGCGCAGGAGTTGGTTAGTGCTGACTGCATTTTGACATTTTGTTCTTTGATTTGGAATGGTTTATGTGCTCCAATTTGGAGAACTAGAACATGAGAGAATGCGTTATTATATTTTCACAGTTCCAGTGCTTTTTTGCCTGATTATTTTGGTTTGATTCAAATCATCCTTTTTATTTAGGTTTGATTCAAATCATTCATTAATCATTATTACTGTTACCAATCAGTCCTATAATTGCTATTGTTATCATCAATTCCCAGGCAATGGTGACAGATGTGATTTGTGTGTGTGTGTGTGTGTGTTTTTGACTTGAAAGAGCTCCAATTCAAGTGAACTAGGTGTACTCATGTTGTCATTATAAAAATATAAGCATTAGTCAGTTACCAGGTGTATATGCAGTGACTGTGATCACATCCTGTGTTGTACTGTACCAATTGTCATGAAGGGACTGTTGCAATATTAGCTGGAGGTGTTTACCTTTTAAATGTAAACTGTGTCAATTTAATACTTGTGATATTGTTCAGTTTTGCCATGCTACTTGTACATAATACCCTGTAGAACCTTTGTCAAATTTGAAATAATTTTCCATGTGCTTTTCAGATTTATTGAAATTAATGAGTTTTGTGTGAAAGCTTCACACACACAGATTCATACACACATGCACGCACGCGCACACACATACGTGCACACACATACACATACACACACTTGATACATTTTATTATGTTTTCTCCAATTTTTCAGCCCATGCAAACCACTTTTTCCTAAATGCGTCAGCACTGAATGAAGCCACCTTCTGCACACAAAAACAAAACAAGAGTCAAATAAAAAATGAGGATTTCTTTAGTGCTGTATGTCTATGAAAATCAAACGAAACATGAATATAGATTTGTTTTGTGCTGTGTAATTTCTATACTTTCACAGTGCTTTTGGACTATGAAATTAGTTGGATGATGTACACAGTTTGACTTACAAGTGTTCAAAAAGCATGGCTGTTCTGATCCAAGTATGTTTATATAAAAATGTTTGCGTGGTTCATCATCTTGTATGTGTACCACTCCAGTGGAACCCACTTAAGACAGAAGTTTAACTCAGAAAGAAAGAAAAACAAGAAAGTGTGCAGCAACGCTGTCTGAATTATTTTGTCTAAAGCGGACTTTCATATTAAAAGGTTCCATCTTAAGAAGGTTTCACTAAATGCTTTGTTTAATGCCTGTCATGAACTGTAACATTCCCATGGCTGTTGTGTTGCTTGTAGAATAAATGTCATGTCCTTCGAAATAAAGCAGTGGTCAAGCTAGACATTTTTCAAACTGGTGTGACATCTGTAAGGTGGTGAAAGTGGTTCATGGAAACTGGTCAGACAGTCACTGAAACCGGTCAAATACATGGCCATTTGTGCTACTACTAGAACTACCAGCAACCCTGCTGTTCCATTCTCTGTGTAGAACACACACATACACACACACACAACACCTCACATGCATTTTCTCTCTGTGCTGCATTTGGTTTTTTTTGAGAACCGGTCAAATGAAATAACAGACTGATTGCTGATTCCCCCCCCCCCCCCCCCGCTATATGCTGATCTTAACTAGTAATCAGGAACCCTCCATAAACCCAATAAGGTCTATGAACTAGTCAAGTACTCTATATTCCATTCAGAGGAAAACGTGGCTGCCACACATGAATAGCAAAGAAACAAAATCTGCATGTTTCAGTCTAAGCAGTACATGCAAGAGCACAAGAGTGGAATAAAATAACATTCAAGTAAGAGGCTGTTCTTCACACAAGAAGGAATAAATGCAACAGGGTTGTTGTTGTTTTTTGTTTGTGTGTTGGGGGACTGGTGTTTGTCCCATCTGTGCATGTTGGGGGAGGGGGGGGAGCAGTCTTGTAAAAATACAAACTCACTTCTACACAGCTGTTTTCTTCCTCTTCTCCGGGGGCACTGTTGTGCTCTAGGTCTGCTCTCATGCCCTGTAACATTAGTTACAAAATAATTTGCTCTCTCCTTGCCTCCTCCCCCCTCCCTCCCTCCCCTCCCCCCCATCCCCACCACTCAAAAAATAATACAAGGATATTTATTCGCCAGTGACATTAAAATGTACACAAGAATTTGTCTTGGTGATGTTCCAGTGTATGTTCATGCCACTAAAAGAAACTTGAAAAACATGAAAATAAGTTCCCTATCTTGCATCAAATCATAAATATTTAGTCCACTGCAAGCAGTTTAATAGACAAATGACATTAAAAAGAAGAAAAGGTTTATGCCAATTAAGAGTCGTTAAGAAGTTGCCTTACTGAAGGTGATTTTAAGGAGAGGGGGGAAAAAACAAGAAAAAAGAACAAACTAGGCTCCTGAAACATTATACATCATATAAACAAAAATTATATCTAGATTACAGACCAGTCTTAAGAAAAGTGCCTTGAAAAATGCTTACCTCAGCTGCTTGATCAACAAGCTGTTTTGAAACACCCAGTTCTTTTATTTCTTCATCAATCTAGAGACAAACATGCAGAGATACAAATTAGTGTCAAATGTAGTGATGAAAGTTCAAAGAACGCTCAACTTGTGCAACGCACTTTCTCAGTTATCATAAGTAGCTGTGTAACTAAAACCGTCCATACTGTATATTTTACCGAGTGTTTTCATATACTGTACAGATGATGGTCTCATTTCACTACTTTCAAGTCCACTCCAAAGATACATTTCTTCAGCCTGTATCACTCTAACTCAGCCCTGTTCAATTTGATATGTGTGTGGTGTGTGTGTGCTAGCATGCGGGTGTGGGTGTGACTCAGTGTATATGTTTGCTTTTTGCTTTTTGTGTGAGTGTGTGTGTGTACATGTACATTAACCAACTCCCCTGCTCCCATCATGTTCCTTGTAAAGCGCTGTGGGCTTTTTAAGAATTTGCATTTTAGAAATGGTCGTTATTAATATTATTATTTCAGTCTGAAGCTATACCAACTGAGCTTTAGAAATGATCGTTATTATTATTATTATTTCAGTCTGAAGCTATACCAACTGAGCTACCCCACACTGCTCTTTTCTGTCTATTTCAGAGGGTGTTGTCACATACCTTACAGATGGTAGTCTCATTTCTTTCCCTGGTTACCTGCCCAACAGTGTTTAGGACTGACTCCAGCAACATCCTGGGCATCAACAACAACCAAAAGTAATAATGTTGTGTCAACAAGTAAATCACAGCAATGACATAACCAAGTAAAAATCAAAACAACATAACCAAAGAGCTAAAAAAAAAGCAGATAAGACATCCTACACCTCATTTTCTGCTGTTTAACTGTAGTTTAAGTGTTATTTTGTAGCTTGACAAAGGGGCTTACCCCAAAAATTCACATGCTGTATTTTGTCTTAATAAATAGCGTTCACTTTAACCTTTTATGTGTTTAGATCATAGCAACAACAACAAACAAAACGACAAAACTCCATCTCTCAGACTCTGCACCAGATCCTGTATTTGTCAGATAAACACCTCTGTTTGCATGCCCATGTCGAAGGTGCTCTACTCTTTACGCAAATAATACACAGGGCATGATATAATCCACTTATGTGGACTTTTCAGTGTAGAACCTCTCCACTAAAGCCATTCTAAAAATCATAGTTCAGGAGCTGTGTGAGAGTCAAGGTGGCCGTCCTGGGCTGTCCGTCCTAACGAGCCTTCTGGTTTCCGTGGACGTAAAGCTATATTGAACCATGCTTCGGCATTGGTCTCAGCTTGTCCCTAATATGTCAACTGACATCTGAGGACATTAAGCAACACTACCTACCATTCTAAAAATCGGTCTTTAATGGTCTTAAAATGGGGGTTTCCTTGGCCAGAGGGATCCTTTACATGGAAATACAAACAGAAAGGTTTCAGAAAAACAATAGAGGGGTGGTCATTCATCTTGGGTTTTACTTTAACACAAAATAACATTGGACCTCCCTCTCCACATGATGGGTGACATTTTTACTTCTTTCTCACAGAAATACATTTGAAAGAGAGTAAAACTCTAAGGATTAAAGAAAAGAGTGCAGTTGAGATAATTCACTCACAGTCTTAAGCAGAATTTCATCTGCAGAAAGTTTGTCCTAAACAAGTTGGTACTCTACATAGAAAGGTCCCTGAAAGTATGCATTGTGTAGTATTTCACACACACACACACACACACACACACACACACACACACACACACACACACACACACACACACAATGTGCATGCACACACGCATGCACACACATGGGCGCACTCACACACACACACACACACACACACACACACACACACACACACACACACACACACACACATAAACAATTAAAAAACCACTAATACTGACCTGGCTCTTACATAGCAGGTTACAATTTGTGCCAAGTGCTGACAACTGTCTCCCCTGTCTTTGAAGTACTGTTGATACGCTCGGCCCAGTTCCAGCCAGAAGTGAGCATAGTGACTTTGTCGACTGGCCAGCTCCTCCAAAGCGCTGACACAACCTGCAAAAATAAAACTTGATTTAATTTTTAGTATTCTTGGCTATCTGTATGTTTGGCTATTAGTACTGCATTGTGGCATGCATGCAGCGTAAAAAGGCATGGTAAAGCCACAGTGATCAGTTTCCACCTGAATAGCAGGTGACAGCATATATTCATGTGTATACACAAAAACAGCTGCATACACAAATATCACAGGGCTATGGGTCAAACTTTTAGTTAGAGTGGAGGCATGAGAAAAACTTGATTTGTTTATGTATTACTTTTATTTTGTTTTATCCTGGAATCTGCATTAATGTGCTGTCCTAGAATTTCCATTCAACAACACTATATGGCTGGAGGAGAAAACCCACATGAATACCTTCAAAGTCTATCAAGTGTGCTACCATGACAACAGAACAAGTGTACACCATACAACCATGCACCAGTTTCCAGTGTCACTTCATTCGAAGCCACTCATGTAGCCACATGAGTGCTTTAGACAGTAGAGCTTTTGCCTGTCCAGTCACCAGCTCCCTTACACTACAGGACTGAGAAGTATCTTTTTACCTGTCCAGTCACCGGTTCCCTTACTGGACTGAGAGAGAACCAGCTTTTTACCTGTCCAGTCACTGGCTCCCTTACAGGGCTGTGAGAGAAGCAGAAAGCTCTGTACCTGTCCAGTCACCGACTCCCTTACTGGACTGAGAGAAAACCAGCTTTTTACCTGTCCAATCACTGGCTCCCTTACAGGTCTGAGAGAGAACCAGCTTTTTACCTGTCCAGTCACTTGCTCCCTTACAGGTCTGAGAGAGAACCAGCTTTTTACCTGTCTAGTCACTGGCTCCCTTACAGGTCTGAGAGAGAAGCAACTCTTTACCTGTCCAGTCACTGGCTCCCTTACAGGTCTGAGAGAGATGCAGCTCTTTACCTGTCCAGTCACTGGCTCCCTTACAGGTCTGAGAGAGATGCAGCTCTTTACCTGTCCAGTCACTGGCTCCCTTACAGGTCTGACAGAGAAGCAGCTTTTTACCTGTCTAGTCACTGGCTCCCTTACAGGTCTGAGAGAGAAGTATCTTTTTACCTGTCCAGTCACCGGTTCCCTTACTGGACTGAGAGAGAACCAGCTTTTTACCTGTCTAGTCACTAGTTCCCTTACAGGTCTGAGATAGAAGCAGCTTTTTACCTGTCCAGTCACTGGCTCCCTTACAGGTCTGAGAGAGAAGCAGCTTTTTACCTTTCTCGTCACTGGCTCCTTTACAGGTCTGAGAGAGAAGCAGCTTTTTACCTTTCTAGTCACTGGCTCCTTTACAGATCTGAGAGAGACGCAGCTTTTTACCTGTCCAATCTAGTCACTGGCTCCCTTACAGGACTGAGAGAGAAGCAGCTTTGTACCTGTCCAGTCACCGACTCCCTTACAGGACTGAGAGAGAAGCAGCTTTGTACCTGTCCAGTTACCGACTCCCTTACAGGACTGAGAGAGAAGCAGCTTTGTACCTGTCCAGTCACCGACTCCCTTACAGGACTGAGAGAGAAGCAGCTTTGTACCTGTCCAGTCACCGACTCCCTTACAGGACTGAGAGAGAAGCAGCTTTGTACCTGTCCAGTCACCGACTCCCTTACAGGACTGAGAGAGAAGCAGCTTTGTACCTGTCCAGTCACCAGCTCCTTTACAGGACTGAGAGAGAAGCAGCAAACTTTGCCTCTGCCTGGCTTCATCCTCATTTCTCATTATCTCTACCTGGACCACAAAACAGCAAAAACATGTGTTATTTCTTTTCGCCTCTTTTTCTTTTTACCAGTTTGGCAGTTTACACAGCAACATTGGTCCAGACCAGTAAGTGTGTGTGTGTGGGTGGGGTGGTGGGGGGTCAGGGTGGTGGTGGATGTGGGTGTGAATGCATGCATGTGATGTGCATCATTATGGCGGTGACAGTGTAGTGTAAGGTATAGTTCCAACTCCACCTCCTGTGATCTCAGTGCCTGCCAGTACCTCTCCAGAGACAATGTGGCACTAAACAAATCTAACAAACAAACTGAGCTTCAACTTTACAGCACTTATTAACTGCCACACCGGTGCTGACATAGTGTTTGATATTTTTCAGATCACATGCTTTAAATAACAGCATCAAAGCTTTCTCCTTAAAGAACTTTTAAATTATGAGAAGTATTTTTTTCAGTCAATTTTCTTCTTCTTCTTCTTCTTTCTAAAATTAAAAAGGTTTAGGAGTAACATCTTACCAGCTTGTAAGCAATGTCCGTGCTCTCTCGGTGTCTGTTCAGCTTCGTGTAGCTTCTGCACAGTGATTCCTGTACATCCTGTCTCATGGGCATGTTGCTCTCTGGAATCATTTCTGTCCAACACAAAGGTTCCAGTACACCAACAAATGAATGTTTCTCTATAGTCTTCTTCTTGTTATGATTATTATTATTATACCACAAGACAATTTGGCCTAGTGGTGAGGTGCTTGATTCCCTGCTCCGGCTCTCCATTATTTTCAAATTTTATGCATTATTGACACTGTCTTGTGACTTTCCTCATCACAAACGATGAAACATTGCATGAATCAAACAAGTGGCTCTCACCGTTGCGCATCTTATTCCTAAATGCAAAAATCATGCTGGTGGAGGCAGTGTGGCATTTGATATAGTGCTCTCTATTTTCTTCAAAGGTTAGGCTTTTAAGTTAGGCTTTCTTTCTGACTTTCCCATCAAAATGACTGAATAAATGAAACATTAAAATGACTCATTCTCACCACTGCCCATCTTAATTAATAACTTAATGCAGAAATAATTCCAGTGGTAATACTAACAGTGTAGCATTAGATCTACTTCCCATACCCCTCAACCACCAGTCCCCCATCCTCCACCCCTCTACTGCATTTATTATATCACAATCCACATACATTTGTTACTATTAATATTATTATTATTATATTATAGGTGTACCCAGAAGTTTTCTGTATTTTGTTGCTGCTGCCTTGTAGTTGCCTTGGTGAAAGTGGTAGTCAGCGCTGAACTTCAACTGATGCATGGCAGCATTAGGGTCTGCCCCCTCCTCTTCAAACCACTGCCGCAAATATGAAAATAACAAACAATGAATGAGAAGATTATTCAAACAAATTATGTATAACATTACAATAGCGATTCTGTTAGCTGAATGTTTTTAATATCTGATGGTGTGACAGGGTGGAAAAAGGCCTTGACAGAAAAATTTGGAAGCTGTCGCCTTAACAAAGAATGTGTAAAAAAAAAAAAGAAGGAGAAACTAAATGTAATTTTTTCATACTGTACATCTGTGTACTAAACTACTATGCAGGGTTCACATTAACCAATAATTTCTGGTATTTTACCAGTTAAGATCAGCATATAATTATATTATACATAACCAGAAACAAAATCAGCAATCTGTCAGCTGTACCGGTTGTGATTTTGTTTGACCGGTTCTCAATTTAGTTTTTAACACAGCACAGTCAGACTGAGAGAATGTGTGTTGTGCTAGTGTGTGTGTGTGTGAGTGTGTGTGTGTGTGTGTGTGTGTGTGTGTGTGTGTGTGTGTGTGTGTGTGTGTGTGTGTGTGTGTGTGTGTGTGTGTGCTAGACTGGAAAGGGAGCTTCGTCTTTGCTGGTACAGTTCTAGTAGTAGCCTGGTTTGGATAACTATGCATTTGTGATTTGACAAGTTATAGTGTTTATCTTTCCAAGAACCACTTTCACCACCTCAATGATGTCACACAGGTTTGTAAAATGACTAGCATGACCACTGACTTATGACTACAGAGTGGTGAGATTCTGCACAAGTTTGCTATCATGACCTCCGATACATGGATTGCAACAGACTGCATGCTGGTCACTCTAAACAACACTGCAATTTGCAACAGACTAACCTTTAATTTAAATTTCACATGATTTTTTTCATTCTTTTCATTCTTTTTTCTTTTTTCTTTCATGAATGTATGACACCAGTTGTGCTTTGTGATGGAGCATGTTGTGCACCCCCTCCACCCCCCCCCCCCCCCCCCCAATTCCCCCCGCCCCTCTTCCTTTTAATTCTTTTTAAATTTCTTTGTCAAATGTGTATGTTTATATCTGCAACAGCATTCTTTTAGTTCTGAAATGCATAGTTTGTGGTGTTTGTTACAAGAAATAAAGTTCGTAAGTCGTACATTTTGCAACATTTAATTCAGTAATGGCTGAGAACTGTGGCTATGCCGGAACACGTGGGCATGTAGCCACGTAGCGAACTCAGAGTGTGTGTTCTGGATGCTTACCAGTGGACTGCAGACTTTGGCATTATATGAAGTCTTGGTTCCAGCCGTCGTTTTCTCTTTACGTTCAAAATCGGAGTCATCAAACGCTAATCCCAAATCCATGCTGTCAAGCAAACATCAAGGGCGGTTACTCGAAAATGTCTCTCCGAGTTCTCTAACTTACTAGTTTCGATTTTGAAACAAACTGCATGCATCTTAAAAAGTCTCAAAAGTGTGTTAGTGTGTGTGTGTGTGTGTGTGTGTGTGTGTGTGGTGTGTGTGTGGTGTGTGTGTGTGTGTGTGTGTGTGTGTGTGTGTGTGTGTGTGTGTGTGTGTGCGCGCGCGCGCGCGCATCCGTGCGTCCGTGTGTGCGTGCCGCGTGCTATGCATGGCGGCGGTGTCAGTCAGTCATAGTGGGTTTCCGACGGCCGCGCGGCCGGCGGCGGGCCGCCGCGCCGCGTGTCAGTCACGCGTGTGCAGCACACTGACGTAACGGTAGAACGACGGTGTGCATCTTTATCCATAGACTTACATTTACTGACGTATATTATGTACGTCCGTGCCTTTAACACTTTGTAACGTCAGTCTGAAATATCATGGCAGTGCCGGCCGGCTCACTCAGTGACTACACATGATTTTTCTTCTCAGCGTTTGTTTATAGGCTATGTGCCTCAGCCTGGTGTTGCTTAGCCACGGTATGTTAATTTGATTATAGTGACGAGGATGTGTCAGAATAAGTGTTTTCAATCGGACATGCGACTGGACTTCGTAAAATAGTCAGTTAATGCGGCAAATCGGCCATGATATGTGTGTGTGTGTGTCAGTGTGTGTGTGTGTATGTGTGTGGGTGGGTGGGTGCGTGCGTGCGTGCGTGCGTGCGCGCGCGCGAGACTGAGAGAGAGACTGAGAGAGAGAGAGCATGTACTGAGAGACAGACGGACAGAAAGCGAGGGCGAGAGAGAGAGAGAGAAAGAGAGGGCGAGAGACAGACAGACAGACAGAGAGAGAGAGAGCGGGGCCGCAGAGGGAGGGGATGGAGGAAGATAGGCTGAGACTGAATCACACAGTGAGACTGCTGTGACTTCAAACTGTGGACATTACAACGACGAAGATCACACTAATATGACTGCAGCGTGTTTATTATTCCCGTAGTTTTCACAGCAAACAAAATAATTATTCTAAAATCTGCAGTGAATTCACTGACTGTTGTCATGGATATGCCATGTGCTCACAGCCCCCAGGACATCTTGTCAGTAAACTGAGACTGAAAGCGGGTCAGCATGGCGGTCGTGGCAATCTAGCGGCCCAGAATGCAACAGCCACAGGACAGGAAGTGGCCAGAGAAGCAGCCTGCGTTTATACACACACAGTTGGAACTGGACGGTGTTGGCCACTTGGGGGCAGGGATCTGAATGCCAGGGATCAACCATCTTTCCTGTCTCTCCATCTCGCTTTCTGCAAAGACAGTACTGAATAAATACAAACAATGAACACGTTCAAACTGTCAGTAGTCTTTGGTTTCTGGTCACCGTAATCACAGCTCGATTGACCCTGGGCGCAAGCCTCATCCGCTGTAGAAATAGCTGCAAGACAGTGATAAGAGATGAGCCGGTTTGGCCTAGCGTTAAGGCGTTAGGCTGGTAAGTAGAGGGACCTCGGTTCGAATCCGCTTCGGCTCTCCTTTCGCGGCTTCAAAAGTTGTGGTCTGTGGACACTGTCTTGTGACTTCAAGTTGTCCCTCACAATTAAGGAAACATTAAAATGGCTATCATCGCTGCCCATCTTAGTGTAGAAGAGTCATTCTGGTGGTGACAGTGTAGCCGATACGCATATAATCCCCCCCCCCCCCCCCTCCCCGGCCATAATAAGCCTTATGGTTTCTGTGAACGATGTTTACTTACAGTGATAACATATCCGTTCATCGTCTCCTGACTGTTCTTAATTATCTCTCTAGCAAGATCGAAACACACAAAAGGTTAAAAATAACGGTGACTGTTCTTAAATAGCTCCTTGGTGGCAAGATCCAAACAAACAAAAGGTTAAAACGAACGGCGATTTTAATAGGACAACACAAAACATGTACCAATTCAGTTTCGGGCCAAGCCCCTTTTGCGGCCCGAATTTGCTCGCGCTTTATGTTGTGCGATGAAAATCAGCGTTCTTTTTTGGCATTTTGTGTGTTCGGATCTTCAGTGTTTCCGAACGCTAGCTGAGTCAACTTTGTTTTCATGAGATTTGTTCTTGATTCTTTTTTAAAGCAAAAATAATAACATCTCGCTCAGCCTGGTTTGTTAACCGCATCTTCGATCTGTTCAAACCTCCGTGGGAATAATCAATAATTTAACCATATTAGTCACGGAGTCCCGCATCCATCACTCTCTTTGTCAATCAAACCAAGAATCGATCAGTTAGTCAACTAACATTGGGGACGTCAGTTTGGGTTTTTGAAGCCATAATGTGGGCACTTTTTCTTATTGCCTGGAAATAAGTAACAACTATAACACCATCTTCGGGAGCCTGTCGACGGTAAAATTCTGATGGGTCATGG
>JABMCL010001737.1:377500-437500 GCA_018857735.1 Alviniconcha marisindica | reverse complement strand
TTTCCATAATTTCTTCCTTTTTCCTTTTTTCCCCCCGGTCCATTCACCTTCTTTTTTTTTCCAAAACCCTCTCCATACTTTTCAGTTGCTTTAAATCTTGGCTGAAGCGAATTCCCGCGTTACCTGCGAAATAAAATGGCCCACGGGTTTCATATTTCAATTGATTTAAGCAGGTTCTCATGTTGATTGCCTCAAAATAAAAAAGGGCCCAAAAAACGGGGGGTTACTGTGCCTAAAAAAGGTGTTTTTAGACATACTTTTGATTTTATCAATTTTTTTTTTTTAATTTTGTACTGAATGCGTTACGGGGAATCTGCCTGGAAGTATCTTTTGCAGTTGTAGAAAAGTGATTGTGCTTTATTGACTGTTTTGGCGGGATTTTTTTGCTATTGGGGGGTTTCTGTGTAGAACATGACCCAGCTTTTTGCTCTTTAAAAAACTGTGATTGTGATTTGGGGCAAAGTGCCCCTTTTTTCCCAAGGTAAAATTCGGGGGTTGAATAATTAAAAAAAATTTAATTCAAATCTGCATGGGAATCACACATTGGGCTACTTTATAATGACTGCAGAAATTATTTTAAAAAACAAAAGAACCCATCGGAAGGGAGTGATGAAAAAATTCCAAAAAGCGAGAACAGCAAACCCGTCAGCAACCACAATGCTAGCTTTTTGCCCAGTGCCCGTGTTTTTTTTTGTGAAAAGACTTAAATACAAGGAAAAAACATGTTAAAAAACATTAGTAAAATGTATGGCAAAAACAGCTGAGGATTTTGAAAAAGAAGAAAACCAAAAAGAAAACAAGATCAGCCATCCTTTTTGAAGGGGGCAAGATACTGATTTGGGCTGCTCGAGAAGCACATTACCATGCCACCTGTTTGGGGAGGTTACACTCGAGAGGATGACAGACAAACCCGGAAACCATCAAAGACACTAAAACCCCTTGAAGAGCAAGCTTCCAACAAGACCATATAAAAATTATTTTCAGTACATCTTTTAGTATGTTATGGGCAGAATCGTTTAGAAATAAAGAGATTACCACGTTAAGGAAAAATTATGAAACTGGAACATTCCCCTGCATCTTCTCTGTAGAGGTAAATAAGTGATAGATGTCAACAAAATGTGTCAACAACCTTATCCTTGTTGAACAGTCACAATGCCACCATGCAGAGATGCATTGATAATGCACATCGAAAGGGCCAGCTTTCAAGCACTCTTGATATTCCGCAGTTAAGGCAACTAAAACCATTCCTCCAGCAGATGGCCATGGCTTCATACTGTGAATGGAAAAGGGGGGAGGTAAACTGGACAGATTTTTTCTTCATGCCGCAAGACCTTTGGGTTTAAATCCAGGTGGAGCAGCCCCAAAAGGAAGGTTTTTTATCAAGGGAAAACACAGAGCTTGGGGAATCTTGATGGCTTCAGGTTTGGGGCTGGGCAAAAATATGTCTAAGCTGGACATGCATTTAGGGGTCACTCAAAATAAGGGATTTTTCGGTTTTTGGGAACCTTCCCATGGAACCCTTTTGGACCTGTGGAAACGAAAACAATTAATAGAAATTTTTGACATTTTGGACAAACACTTTGGGGGAAAATCTTTGACAATTTTCCCAGCTGTTTTGTATTTTGGGCAAAGAGCCTGCTGATTTCAAGCTGGTACTGAAACTGCCAGAATTGCATGCTGAATTAAGCCCCAGGTTTTCCATCCGGGGCATCAGGCTCCCAAACCCAAATTTTTTTATTTTTAACATAAAAAGGAAAACTGGTAAGTTTTAATACATCCTGTTTTTGGATTTCCCCGGGGATAAGTTTCTGTGAAACTGATTTCAGGGTTAAAAGGAGGTAGACCAGTGAATAAGCCAGCACCTGCAGCGGTTTTATGGAAGTAGTTTATTGAGGTTTGAACATATGTGCATTTTTTTAAAAGGTTGCTTAACTTTTTAACTTGAGTATATTTATTCCGTGACGTCATCCATTAATGCAGGTGTTAATCAAACATTCTCTGTGACTCTCTTAGTCGCCATGATACATTTGGTGGTAAATGAAGCACTTTTGTTCAATATTTTTACACGAGCATTGTACAAAATTATGCAACGTGACATTTTCTCTTTTTTAATCTTCATTAATCCCACACGCGTAATTCAGGCCACCATACCTGGGTAAGACAACAGCAGCCGCAAGAGCAGTGCTACCCACTGATACCAGCATGTGCAGTATTTTTGTGTGTCCAAACAATGGTATAGCTGCCAATTGTTTGGGATTTGTAAGGGACACGCCCATTTTAATACATGCTATTAAGCTGCTATGTACCATCTCAGATAATCCCTAAAAGCAGAGTAGTTCATCTTGCAGACAAGCAGATATTGAAAAGACACATACTGAGCTATCCAAAAATCATTGTCTCCAAAAATCCCCAGGGAGGGGGAGGGTTTTGATACCTGGCCCATGGACTACTAGCTGACTCAAGTTTGGCGTGTCACTGACTGAGCGCAACAACACTGGGGTATTGCCCTTTTGAAAAGGGACAAAAGACCTTTTAAAATAATTCTTACTCAGGTCCGCTGTAACTTCGGAACTGAGGTTCTCGACCCGGATCGAGCTGCAAGGAACCTGAAAATCCAAACTTTAGTTGTTGTTTTTAAGACTACAACTTGAGCATGCTTTTACTTATTTACTGTCTTTGCAGAGAGCGAGATGCAAAGGCATGAGAGATGGTTGGTCCCCGGCATTCAGATCCCTGCCCTCAAGTGGCCAACTCCGTCCAGTTCCAACTGCGTGTGTATAAACGCAGACTGCTTCAGTGGCCATTTCCTGTCCTGTGGCTGTTGCATTCTGGGCCTCTAGACGTGACATGCCATCACCTTGACCTTTCTCGCCAAGCTCGAAGCCGTCCCTGTAAGCACGCAGTCTGCACCCATGACTGAGTTTGCTAGCCTAAGATGAATTTTATTTTCTGTTAACTGTTATTAATAAACACACCGCAGTCATATGAGACATTTTCATTGTTGTAATGTTCACAGCTTACAATTATCTGTCCTTCCCCATGCCCTCTCTCTCTCTCGCCCTCTGACACACACACGCACACACACTCGCATGCGAACTGACACAAGGTATACACAACTCTCTCTCTCTTTCTCTCTCGGCTCGCTCACTCGCTCGCTCGCACACACACGCGTGTAGCTCTCTCTCTATCTATCTCTTACACACACACGCATGCACACACATGCACACACACACACACACACACACACACACACACACACACACACACACACACACACACACACACACACACACACACACACACACACACACACACACACACACACACACACACACACACACACACACACACACACACACACACACACACACACGCACACACACACAGAGTGAGTTCACCAGGCCCTCAAAATCTTGATTTTAGAACTGGTCACTGAGTCCCGGTCAGTCTGGCCACTCGAGTAGACTGTCGACCACCAGCTGGAGGAGTGGTAACCTGGGTCATGTCCTGAAAAGGCGCCCCTGAGCACCACCGACGTGACTGAATTCATGCAGTGCGGGATCTTCTCCGGATGGTAGCCTACCAGCGATCTGGTTCATAATCAGTTCAGGAGCTGTGTGAGAGTCGAGGTGGCCGTCCTGGGCTGTCCGTCCTAACGAGCCTTATGGTTTCCGTGGACGTAAAGCTATATTGAACCATGCTTCGGCATTGGTCTCAGCTTGTCCCTAATATGTCAACTGACATCTGAGGACATTAAGCAACACTACCTACCTGTCACCTTTTTTCTCCTGGACCTCTGGCAACATGACTACGATACGAAATGGAGCTTGGATATATATGACAGGGCGGATGGATGGATAATCAAGCATGACAGCAAGGCTTGGAAGTGTGTGCGTGTTGGGGGGGGGGGTAAATTGTAATTTATGGCATGTTTGTAATATAAGAAGCGTGGATTTACAGTTTGTGCCCAGTATTAACTTGGTACTGTGTTTCACACACAACAAAGATACGACCCTGACCATCACAGATTAGTTGTAGTAGCAGTCTAGGCTAGCTAGCTAGCTAATCATTAATAATAATAATGATGACGATGCCGGTGAACATTTGTCGAGCGCCTCATCCCGAGATGAGCCCCATAAGCGCTCCACAATGGGAACTAAAAGACAATGAATGGACAATGACTACTACTAGATACACAAACAATTTACTTTCACAGAGAGTAAATAAAACGCAATTGCACGTGGGCAGGCATGTTGGTTGTTGTTGTTGTTGTTGTTGTTACCCCCCTCCCCTCCCCACTCCACACACACACACACACACGCACGCACGCACGCACGCACGCACGCACACACACACACACTTATATAACATGCTTCAAAAGGTTGCTGAAAGAAGCATGCCTGATAGTGCGTGGGAGTTTGCTCCAGATTGGAGGACGTTGATTTGCAAAAGAGCGCTGGACAGATTACTTTGTTACCTGTAGGCCATTGCATGTATTTGCTACAAACAGACGTAGCTGTTTGGCCGTTATCCATCACAGGCCAGTCTGTGGTGATCGACCAGTAGCACTAAATGACTAACTAACCTCTCACCCATATATCTATACATACAACACACATATTTACATCCCGGACGTGTGGCTATTTATCTGGAGATTATTTCTAGCCATTTTATTGGGAAATTTCGGTGGTGTCGAGGTACCCTCGATCAATCGATAGAGAGACTGAGACCACAGAGCCTCATAAATCACTCTGGCACGCTGTAGCAGCGTCGTTTGTCACCGAGTTCAAAATTTGGTTCTGTGGCCGAGTTCTGACATGAACGAACAGAAGCAGTTGAACTCAATCATAGGTGCAGGAAATTGAAAAGATTTCAACCATAACCACCGACCCAAGTTACACTGAGCGTTAATATAATCAGAAATCGGAAACAGAACGAGGCCCAGAGCACTCCTGCGGAATCAACAATGCGAGCTCTAATTAACTCCCTTGTTTTTTTGGTTAATACAATCAATCCGGTAAATAAAGACAGGACCAAAACAAAAAACAAGCACAAAAACTAAAAATCGCGAGAGAGTGAAAGAGAGAGAGAGAGGGGGGGGGAGGGAGGGAGGGGAAGAGACAGACAGACAGAAACAGAAACAGAGAGAGGGAGACAGAGAAGGTGTAGGGAGCAGTAGGAGGAGGGGGGGGGGGGGGATTGATAGGGAACACAGGTTAAACTCTTTGCCGTGTGCCTGCGTTGGTATCAGACAGCAAATGAAGTAAATGAGAAGGGTGCAATCGGTATCGCCCCCCTCTAAGGCAATAGGTAAACGTCAACGACACAGTGTCAGTGTAACTTGAAGTTCCTGTGTTTGTTCGCGGGGTTTTGTTGGAGTCTGATACTCGGCAGTGTTAGTCCCGTACTGGTCGCCGGCACGTTCACGCGTGCGGCGGCCAAACATTTAAAACACTGAGTTCACCACCGCACGTGAAATACGATTGAAAAACAGACAAACCCAGTTTCTCTTTTCCCCTTTGGTCCCAACTTTTTTGTCTGTATTTCGCTGCTTTTGTTTTCCTTTTTTCTCTCTTTTTATGCTTCCTCTTTTGTTGTTGTTGCTCTCTCTCTCTCTCTCTCTCTCTCTCTCTCTCTCTCTCTCTCTCTCTCTCTCTCTCTTTGACTCAACCGCATTGTTTCAGGTGAGAGATGGGGCAAGAGTCGAAGTTAAAACAATGCATTTGAAATGTTGACTAACATAAAACGCGTTTTTTTGTTTTGTTTGTTGTTGCTGTTGTTTTTTGGTTCGTTTGTTTCGTTGTTTGTTTCCTGACTAGGTTGTTGTTTGTTGTTGTTGTTGTTTTGTTTTTGTATAAAAATAGAATTTGTTGTTTTCACTTAGGTTAATGATAAGATTTTTTTGATTTTTTATATTTTTTATCTCCATTTATTACGTGTTTCAATCAAATAATTGGCCCAGTGTCACGAGCAGTGTTTCTTGTAAGTTGCTAACTGCATGCGCCCCATAAAAGTGTGTGAGAGTGTGTGTGTGTGAGAGAGAGTGTGTGTGAGAGAGAGAGAGAGAGAGAGAGAGAGAGAGAGAGAGAGAGAGAGAGAGAGAGAGAGAGAGACTGAGACGACAGAATGAGAGAGAGAGAGAGAGAGAGAGAGAGAGAGAGAGAGAGAGAGAGAGAGAGAGAGAGAGAGAGCGAGACAGACAGACAGACAGACAGACAGACAGACAGACAGACAGACAGACAGACAGACAGAGACAGAGAGATTGTGTCACCGCGAGGTGACCACCAAAAAAACAAAACAAACAAAAAAGGGTATGAGGGGTCTTTTCTCTTGGGAGAACGCTTAGACTTTTCGCCCGCCGCGAGTTTCTTATCTCTCTCCCAGCTGTTGAGAAAAAAATCATATCACTATAATTTGTCAATCCTTATGAAAAGTTCCGTTGTAACGTAGCCAGACTATCACACTAGTATTAGACAAGGATTTTGCAGGATCGTATAAGATTCACAAAGTCCTTGACAGAAGAAGAAAAGAAAAAACACTAGTCTCTCTCTCTCTCTCTCTCTCTCTCTCTCTCTCTCTCTCTCTCTCTCTCTATATATATATATATATATATATATATATATATATATATATATACCTGCCACCTGTTCGCGTTTCAGGTTGAGATTTGCCCAGTTACCTTATCAAGCATCAGACCACAGAGCTACACTAGCGAGCGCAGACCGGCGTCCTGATAGCGTAGGTGTTTGCTGCATGCATGCATGGTCTCAATGCGCTTTCTTCAGTCAGTGGCGATGCCAACACAAATTGACCTGTCGCCGTCCGCCCGTTCCTTTCTTTCGGGTACCTAGGAGAACTTCACTTGTTATTTGCATTGATTTCCCGTGAACTTGGATTCCAGCTGTGAGTAGCTACTTTTTCTTCTTCTTATTATTTTTATTTAATGGGTGTGTGTGTGTGTGTGTGTGTGTGTGTGTGTGTGTGTGTGTGTGTGTGTGTGTGCGCGCGCGTGGCGTGCGTGCGTGCGTGCGTGCGTGCGTGCGTGCGTGCGTGCGTGCGTGCGTGCGTGTGTGATTTGTTTTTGAGGGAGGTATCTTTTTTTCATACAACTTTAGTTTTACTCTCATTCGTCAATAATTCATATTAACTGTGGGTTCTCATAAATTTTATTGTGCGACTGAACAAAGACGGCGTTAAAAATTATACTGATGCAAAAGAAAGTCAACATATTATCACAATGTTTTATATCTTATAAATTTGGTCTGATAATGAGGCTATAATATTGTGAAAGGTTATGTATGATGTAAATTAGTGTCTAGCATGTTAACATGATATTGAGTTTTCGACTCTGTGTTGTGGCAAATGTCACAAACTGTCTAAATTTGTCCCGGTCACTTGCCAAAGGCAATTCTACCGAAACTTTGCTCATTCTTTTGTCGTGTTAAAAACAAATCGCGAACACTGACACACGCGCACGCGCACGCACACACACACTCGCACAAACTCACACACACGCACGCGCTCGCACACACATGTGTATGTACCGGTGTGTGTGTGTGTGTGTGTGTGTGTGTGAGTGTATAACTGTACCATGCATGCCAGGTATACGTCACGTCAGTTTCACTACTGTGCACAGCATGCCCGTTCTTCAGCCGTCATGGTATACTTGCAATTGTAGCTTTATCATCCCCAGTCCACAAACCGCTTGTCGGTAAGCAATCATTGATTGTTGGTATAAGCGAGCGCAAGAGCTCCTGGTCGTAACAACAGAAATTAGGCTTAATACACGTTTCGTAGCAGTGCTATTCCACTAGCACGATATACTGACGTACATATATATATATATGGTAAGCTACGATCGAGAAACCGATAGTAAGCCTGTCATTATTACATGATATGTGCCTATCCCCCGTTTATAGGCCCGAGAGACCCCCCCCCCCCCCCCCCCCCCCCCCCCCCCCCCCTGCTCCTTACAACTTAAGTCGACAACGACGTAACGAGTTGCGTGCTCACGACTTGGTGTAAATCACACTCCAAGCACTGGTTTACGACATCCTTCCTCCGTTTGAAGAAGGTGCCGGAAAGCGATGCTCGGAGTGTGAGTGTAAATCACACTCCGAGCATCGCTTTCCGGTACCTTCCCTTTGAGGAAGGGTGTCGTAAAACCCGGCAGTGCTTAGAGTTTATATATATGTAAGTCGATGGTGTATACGACTTGTCAGAGTCAGTGACTGCATGACTGGGACACTTCCTGATGCTCGGTTAATCAGCTTTCTTCGGACTGTTTACAGATCGTAAGTAAAGTAAGTAAACATGGTGCTTAACGTCCACAGAAACCATAAGGCTTATTAGGGACGGGGAGAAGGGGGTATGGAGGTGGGGGAAGAGGGAGATTATATACCTTTCGCTACACTGTCACTGCCAGAATGACTCCTGCATTAAGTTGGGCAGCGATGAGAGTCATTTTAATGTTTCATTAACTGTGAGGGACAAAGTCACAAGACAGTGTCCACAAACCACAACCCTTTTGAAGAGAAAGGAGAGCCGAAGCGGTATCGAACCGAACGCTTCTGTTTATCAGCCTAACGCCTTACCGCTAGTCCAAACCGGCTCACTTACCGATTATCCTGAAGAGACCCTATTAGTGTAAGTGACAGAACGTTAAAATCAAACATATTACTAACTCGTCTTCCTTGTAGGCGCACTTCTCATATGGCACATGTACTTGTATATTATACATTGTTAGTTGTCATAATTATATGTATTATGTTTGTGAAACTTAGAAAATGTTGGAGAATGTTGTAAACAGTGAGTTTGGGTACACCAGAGAATAGCGCTATACAAAAGTTATCTATTATTATTATTACTTACACGCACACATACAAAACATTTCGCAGACATACATGCGCGCGCGCACTCTCTCTCTCTCTCACACACACACACACAACACAAACCTACAATATCTAAGAGATCACAATGTCTCAGAGAGAAAGACGCACGCGCGCGCGCACACACACTCACACACAAACAAATAAAAGAAATCAACCGGAACGAATAACTGTAATAATGATATATACGCAATACATGTATTTGTACATGGGGACGGTTTTTATCTACAACAGTTCCCTGAGTTTGGGACAGTAATTGTTTCGCGCCGTCTCAAGATTCTAGTCTTCTCAGCAATATAACAAGTGTTGTCATTTTGTGCTTCCCGATACCCGACTTATCGTAGTTACAGGGACTGTGCAGCTAAAGTATACGGTCTTTGCCGTGGACCTATATGTACATAATTATAGGTCCATGGTCTTTGCTACAGACCTGGCCGTACATTTTCTTCAAGTTCCTGGTTATCTGCCTGATCCTCATCATGACCGAGTACGGGCCTGTCCCACGCTGGCGAGGTGTTGACGAATGCTTGCTGTACTCTTTTGTTGCTTTCATTTCCTTAGGTTTCGTTTTGTGTGGGACGTACTAAGCCTGTGTGATGATTAATGTGTGTTGCGAGAAGATATATAACTCCAAGCGTCAATCAAATATTCAAACTGTCCTGAGGTTTCATTTTTCTGTGGGACATACTCAGCCTACGTGTACGATTAATGTATCCTGCGAGAACATAGCTTCAGCTGTAAATCAAATTAACTAGGGAGCGAGCGGTGTCAGTGTGTGTGTGGTGGGAGAGGTTGAGTGAGGGGCGGGGGGGGGGGGGGGGGGGGGGGCAGTATTGATGGACAGAAAGGCCAGGATCCAAGTTTGTCATCCTGTATTTTTGCTAAAGTTTTTCGTTTTCAGTAGAGCACCCTACAATGATGTTATCTATTCGAAATGAAGATAGCTTCCAGTGTAATTCAAGCATATAAACCAACGAATGAGAAAGATATTAGACAACCAGATTTGGTGGTAGTATGCGAAGCATGGAAACGGGGGGTGGGGGGGGGGGGGCTAGAGGTAGAGGTTGAGACAGAGGTTTAGAGAGAGAAGAGAGAGAGAGGGGTAGAAAGAGAGAGAGAGAGAGAGTATAAGGTACAATTCTTTACTTACGAGGGTAACAGGTAAGCATGTATGCTTCTTTACATTCATCGAGAGAGAGAGAGAGAGAGAGAGAGAGAGAGAGAGAGAGAGAGAGAGAGAGAGAGAGAGAGAGAGAGAGAGAGAGACAGACAGACAGACAGACAGACAGACAGACAGACAGACAGACAGACAGACAGAGAGAGCGAGAGGCAGACAGAGAGGGGATCCCAGTTGTCAGATTGCGCACAGAAGGACCAAACGCGTTCAAAGGGCCCGCCGTTTCCAAGATACCCGCAGTAGTGTATATGAGTAATGACTGATCACAGACGACAGTCGACTCGTTCTATCAGCCGAGTGGTGACAGCGGGCACGCCTCATCACGTCAGCTACGGGGGCCAGTGGGCAGGTTTATGGCTGAACAATGTGTTGAACAACGTGCTCTCGTCGTGCAATGGCACGTACGTCTGCTCGCAACTGTGATAGTCGTCGCCACTTTGACAGTGCGTCAGCCGCGAGGGTCATATCAGGTCGAAACGCAGCTCGTCAGACCACACAACTTGCACTTGAAAGTTTGAGTCGCTGTTGTGTCATACGTACGACACTGTATGATTAAAGAGGCCGAGTTGGTTGGTTGGTTAGTTAGTAACTGGATTTTAACGTCCTGTTAACCGCACAGGGTCACCTCAGGACGGTCAAACTCTGTCACAAGCAAATGTATATATATATATATTATATAATCCCTTTCTGAAGTCAGTCCACAAAACCAATACCTACACAAACATAAAACAAAACATACATACACAAACACATCATTTCGAAGAGCTAGTCCCTTCAACATTACCCTTGTTAAAGAGCACATAAGGCTAGGACATGTTGGTATCGTCGACCATTCCGTCTAATTTATCAATACCAGATTAAAGAAAAACAGAATGGACAGAAACAATCAAATTTAAAAAGTTATTAAAACGTATGATGGCAAACACCAGTGCTATATGGCAGCAAGCTGCACATACGACCTACTGTCTCCTAGCTGCTCAACAAGAGCCATACAAAAAAGCCTAACGGAAAATGTTTGAGAGTTTTCTGTGGGAAGAGTCTGGAGAATGGACCATTAGCAGAAAAATGTGAAGACTGAAAGAGCAAGAGGACTAGGCAGAAGAACAAAAGAAGAGATAGGAAAGGGAAATCAAACCACAACCCGGTGATTTCTCACAGGGGAATCGGCAGGGACACCAGACATCCCCGGCCGCAATTTTGGGGCTAAAGAGATCGAGGATTTGTGGAAAATGAAGTGAAATGAACCAAGAAGGCAAATATTAGAAAGTCATATTCGGTGGTAGTAGGCGAAGCATGAAAAGCAGGAAGAGAGAGAGAGAGAGGATAACAAAATTATTTACGAGGGTAACAGCTAAACATGTATGCTTCTTTACATCTAGCTGAGAGAGAGAGAGAGAGAGAGAGAGAGAGAGAGAGAGAGAGAGAGAGAGAGAGAGAGAGAGAGAGAGAGAGAGAGAGAGAGAGAGAGATGTGGAAAAAAACACGCCTTACACACACACACCACACACACCACCACCACCACCACCACCGCCAAAACCGAAACCGCCGCTTCGGCGACGATGGTTAGTTCAAGCCTATATTAACACCTGTACCCCTCCACGACGTAGCAGCGATTATCAACACACACACTACCAAACTTTCTTTACAGACTTCAACGATGAGCACCAGATCAGGACACGACCTCGACCCCTCCCATCACGGGAAGCGTCACAAACACCCCCCTCTCCGCGAGGCTGTCATGAAGGCAGGCAGGGGGGACGGGGCCAGCGCACACGGGGGCGGGGGCGGGGGCGGGGGCGGGGAGCGACCCTCCCCTCCCTATGGAAGACCGAGAGCTGGAACTCTCACACGCAGGGACACGTTGCAGGTGAGTCGCGCTGTTAATAATAATTTGTTGCTGATGATACTAATAATTATCGGGATGTACCTCTGGTGGAGTTTATGTACCTTGTATTTACTCGCATTTGTTACTAATGATACTAATATGAGGATGAACCTGTGGTGGAGTTTATGTAACTTGCATTTACTAGTATTTGTTACTAATGATAATACGAGGGTGTACCTCGGGTGTAGTTTATGTACCTTGTATTTACTTGCATTTGTTGCTAATGATAATAATATGGGGATGTACCTCTGGTGGGGTTTATGTACCTTGTATTTACTCGTACTTGTCACTTATGATAATGATATGGGGATGTACTTCTGGTGGGGTTTATGTACCTTGTATGTATTCGCATTTGGTACTAATTATAATAACTGAGAATGTACCTCTGGTAGAGTTAGTTATGTACTTTGCATTTGTTACCAATGATAATACGAGAATGTACCTCTGGTGGAGATTGTGTACCTTCTTTTTACTCGCATTTGTTGCTAATGATAATAATATGAGGATGCACCTCTGGTGGAATTTATGTACCTTGTATTTACTCGTATGCCATGCCAGTTGAGTTACCGTAGGCGATTCAGGTCTTCGTTGTGTGTTTGTGTGACGCGATTTGAGCGCTGATTAACTCCCTTGTGTATGTTGATTTTTTTAAAAATATATATAATAATAATAACAACAACATCCCAAACAAAGTATTTGTAGTGTGCAAAAATTGTCCGAAGAGACTGAGACTATTCTAAGCAAGCCAAGCGCTCACACACGCGGTCGCCCGTGCATGTATACGAACACATATATAACAATACACAACTTGATCTGAGACTGCAGACGGATATGTTCATTGTGACTAATATAATGATGCTTTACGTCTACAGAAACCGTATGGATTATTAGGGAATGGGGAAGAGGAGGCGGGGTCGAGTGGGGTGATAGGGAATGAGAACCCAGGGCCATCTCCCTATGGGAGATATCAAAGGTGATAATTTGAATATGTTCCCGTGTGCAAGAAATATCTATATTCAATGAGTGTGCGTGTGTGTGGTGTGTGTGTGTGTGTGTGTGGTGTGTGTGTGTGTGTGGACTTATTGGTCAGGGCAAGCACCACAAGGGAAGCTTCCATGACCATGACCGACAGAGCGTTGGCAAGCAGAGTGAAGGTCACGCACCCTCTGTGGTGGAGTACGAGAACACATACAAACTGGCACCAGATTCGCGGTTCCAGGAAAATCAGGTATGTAGTTTTTACGATGTCGAAGAAATACTTCAGCAGCTAAGTAGTGTGTACCTTCCGGGAGGGGGGGAGGGGATTGGTTTTTACGCCCAGTCGGCCATGACGGTTATATCAGACCAAAACACATTTTGTCGGAACACAGAACTAGCACATTATCATTATTTATAAAAATTAAAAATAAAAAAATAAAAACCTCGGGTAAAAACACATTGATCCAAAATGTAATAAACCCTATAATTGTCCAAAAATATTGATCTTTCTTTTAAGGGTTATCCTAAGTACGGATTATAAAATCTAGGCTCGTGCTTCCGTCAGTTGAATCTCTGCTGTCACTGATGAGCCGCTTCCGAATACGTATCAAGCATCGTGAGTGAAGGTAATATTCTAATAACGATATTACATAAAAACAAAATAATAATAATAATCCAGTCCAACCTGACGTCTTCTTGCTTCTCGTCCAACAGGTCCGGGAAATCATCGCCAAAGTGCTGAAAGAGAATCTCACGGACAAGGATTACGATCCGCGCGTGATGAGTCGCCGCTGTCTGGAGCTCAGCGAGGTCATCAAGGAGCGCGTCAAGCAGCTGGACATGCGACGCTTCAAGATCGTCTGCATGGTGATCATCGGCCAGAACGCCGACCAAAGCATGGTGGTCTCTTCCCGTTGCCTCTGGAACTTCAACTACGACAACTTCTCATCCTTCACGCTCAAGAAAGGACCCTTCTACGCCGTCGGCATGGTCTTCGCCACGTACGCGGAATGAGCTCGGACTGATTTTAGCTCACCTAGGAATACCTTTATTCATTTATTTAAAAAAGAAGAAGTCACAGTCCACTATAACAAGCCATTGTTCAGTAGTTTAACTTTAAAAAATCCACCTCAAAGCATGTCGTTTGTCCCAAAGGTAGCTGCAGTCAAAATAAACGACCTAAAATTGAGATTTTTGATTTTAAATGCCCTGCTGATTTTACAAAATAAATTTCGTGAGTAACGATTAGCGGAATCGGACGTACGAAACACCATCGAGTGTCATAGTACGTCTGTCGCATACAGCAGCCTAATGATCTCCACAGTGCCTGTGTCGCATACAGCGGCCTTTTGATCTCATGCCAGGTCACTGAGAATTAAACATTTTTTCCTTCTAAAATCCATGGAAAGTCAACAGGGTACTTTATGCGAAGATCTCTCCATAATAACAATCATTATCTAAGTCCATTTTAGTTTCAGTTCGAGTGATTCACTTTTGCACGTCGAAACAAACAATACCCCTCCTTCTCTCCTCCAACCCCCCAAAACACACACACAAAACAACAACTAATCTTTTTTTTCTTTTTTAAACACACACACACACACACACAAAAAAAAAAACAGAGAAAAGGCTAACTCTTTCACGGCTACGTTACCGACAAGGCTGAAACGATTAAATGAAACGTAACTGTTTCAGTCGCCAGGTACGTCGCTGCCACTGGCACTGACTTCATTAAATTGGATATATCAATTCATGTCACAAATACTAGCGCGAGATGATTAAAGCTGAACTGCACCCCCACACAAAAAACAGAGCAGACTGGGAATCAATCAGTGACTTGGCTAACAAGGGAAAATAAACGGTTGAGAATGGGTGAAGCCTATTCAAGAGTTTCAGAGTTCTGCTGAACGTTGACGGTTCGTCTGATGCGTTTTCCATGGCAAGTAAGATAACGAACATAAAAATATATATGCATGTAGCCTACAATTATTTGCTGTCAAACTTACATGACTTCGTCATTGTGTAATCATAGAAAGAGAATGGATGGCGATCTCAAAACCTCATTTTTGTTAACCTGGGACTTCTCTCACACGAAACATATTTGACGATTCTCGTTCAGTTACATATTCGAAAATGATGCGTGTCAAATTACTATTATAGTGGAGTTAACTGTAAGATTTAGATAGCGAACAGACTGGCTGCATACTCATCGAATATATATTGTGTGGCATTGCTATTACTGTAATATACATGTGCAGGAAAATAAAGCTTTCCTCAACATTTTTGCTTTACCAGTCTTGCTTGTTGGCAGATCAATCAGCATGCGTCTCTATTTAACAAGATGTCAAATACATGCCATTCAAAGTCCTGCCCAAACTGTCCAGTTATTTAATGCAACCCTCTGACCCTCCTGCTCTTTTTCACGTACCTGTGGTAGCTGTACCATACCACCTCCTTTGGAAACGTTATTTTTGTCACAGCCCATATTAGACTCAATCAGCCACAGAGCCGACTCTTTTTCAAAATCCTACACATGGGACTTGGTGACTGACATTGAGTTTACATTATCAATGCAACAGCGGCACCGTAAATGTCCGAGTAGACTTTCAAAAAATTTAAAACAGAAAAATTGTAAGATCAAAATGCACAAAAGGTTAAAAAAGAACAATTAGAAAATACAAAACATGCGCATATTTTCAATGAAAACGTATAACAGACAGACAGACATATAGTACAATAACAAACGATATAGATCAATACTTGATCTACTAAACCTGCACCTGGTGGAGAAGTTTCCAAACTTGTTCGTGTTTTGGTCTCATTTCAGAGCGCTAGCATTACCCCCCCCCCCCCCCCATTTCTTTTTTAAAGTGAAGAAAATGGTAAATTAAATAAATGAAAACAGTCTTCTTGACTTCTAATTTGATGATTGCCTTCACATGATCCGTGTTCCAAGCATTGCAAAGATAGGACCACCACCTCTTGAAGTATCACAATTAATGAATTTGGAATAAAAGAAATACTTCACACACACATGCATACACACACATTGCTATCTGAACTTCCAGACACTGGTGTGATCAGAATAAAAGATGCTGGTGGAAGAGGTAACATCATGACTTTATTGTGAAAATCGGGAGAAGGAAAAAAAAAAAAAAAGCCACGGCAAGTTAAAGGGACAAACAAATTACGCCGTATCAGAAAAAGTGGATTGGCTTCATCTTGCTGTACAAAGTGTGCACCACTTCTGATGTAATTGTAAGTCGAGACTTAGCAGAAACTTGCCTCAAAAAAAAGAGAAAAAAGTATCATGTGAACACCGTCCACAGCACGGTCCATCTCATTGCCTTTAAGTTTATTATCTTTCTTGGGAGCGGGGACAGAGAACAAACACAATGCACCCACACACGCATCCTTTGCACACTCATCACTTCCGAAGCAGCATGGCCCATACCCACTCACATCATGCAACAATCACACCTAGTGGTGTAGTTGAGCGCTGATAAGGTGTACAGCTGACACTGTATTCACACTAAAGGGCTGCCGCTGGCCCTGATGTCAAATTAAACTAAATATCATTTTGGTTGAAAAATAAGCACCAAGGTCAGAATGACAAATTACTTGGATAAAGAGCAGAAGAAGAAAGAAAACAATGGTTGCCATGCTGACAGCTGCACTGTTCAATCTTTACCAGATGCTGGTCATTGAAAAATTGACTGATGGTGCTTTGGGTCCCGGCTGTCCTTTAAAGTCCAGTTCTGTTCCTATAAGACAGCTGTACATTGCTCTGATGAGAAAGAAGGACTTAAGTCTGAACCAAGCAGTCTGCATTAGAACAAGAAGAAAACATGCTCGGTGTACTCACATTCAACATGAAAACAACACTTGTCTTTTTTTTAAGCTGTCCTGCGACCTCGAGATAAAAGTCACCAAAACTGATATGAAGACATACTGCTTGTCAAAAGTTACAATCATGCAGAATTCCAAAGAACATACTAACTTGAACACCTGAGAAAACATCAACGATTGTTGTTGCTGTACCAGGAAATGCTTCAAGTAAGTCTTCCAGAAACCTGAAGCATTATGTTCATGATTACATGCGTGGGAAATAACATGCAACAATGATAAAGTTCAGGTCAATTAAATAAGAACTTCTCAAAAACAAAACAAACAAAAAAACATTCGTTTTCTGATCATTCTACCACTTTCATATTAACATGAAAAAATAAAGTCCAATGGAGGTGAACACCAAGAAGAGTTTAGAACTCACTTAAACACTGTCTGACAAAGAGCCAATGTTAAAGTTTGTGCTCAGTCCAAAATACATCATCTCATCTCAATGCACATCAGAGTAAACAACAGCAACAAAAAAGCAAACCATGCAGGACCTTGCCAATGTATGAGATGTACCTCAGGTGGAGTTTATGTACCTTGTATTTACTAGCATGCCAGGTGAGAGTTACTGTAGGTGACTAGGGTTTTGTTGTTGTATGTGTGACGTCTTTCAAGCACTAATTAACTCCCTTATTTGCTGATTTAACACACTACAAAGTTTACACTGACATGGACTTGCCAATATAATACATCTGGCAGATTGACCATTCTGACACCCACCAGGAACCTTAACATAAGATAAAACCTGGCATAATGGGGTGTAGCCATGCAGCAGCTAAAACCATGCAAAGTGTGAAGGCCTTCAGTCAAACTGTCAGAGAAAAACTAAGTTTTTTGGCTGAGTAAGCAAACAAATCAATCACTACCCTTAAACAACCAACCACCAAAATAACATTAATAAATGTGACTTTCTTTTTTGCTTTTTTCCTCTCCACGATTTCACATCACACAACTCGTGACTGAGTTCAAGAAGAACTACCATCATGCAAAAGTTCACATAGATCACATTTAGTGTCCAAGAAAACCAGAATAATATGGCTGTACGCAGCAGGATGACCTAGGACTGATCATTACATAAACCCACATTCTTTGCATGAATTTTTTTTTTCAGGAACAAGAAAAAAAGACGAGGAAAGACAATTGTGGAAAATTATTATTATGTTTATGATTCTAACATGATGAAATAAATAATGTTTTATCTGCTTTGATGAAGATGTATTAAATGAGTACCTAAAAAGGAAGAGAAAAAACACCAACAGGCTGCAAGATGTCACTGACAATTATATTCATTCCGGGAGTACATCATATATGTAAAGATTGTAAAGTACCCATAACATTCCACTTCCAGCACACAAATATTAAGCACGACCAATCTGCATTATTTACTACATAATTACAACTACAAAGCTTCAACTAGGCTGCTTAATTCACCTTTAAATGAGGGGTAAACTCTGTAAGTGAGAAAAAGACAAGCTACACCTAAAAAATAACCAAAACACAATCAGATTCTTCTATTTGTTTGGGTTTTTTTCTTTGTTTTTTTCTTCTTTCTTTTTTTGGCTTCAGTTTAATTACTCTGTTTGTTCAATCACAGCTTCAAAGAAGAATTTGTAAAGATCAGGGGGACAGCAGAAAAAAAAAGACCACGTATAAGTGACTATCATGCTGTATCTGTTGTCCATATTTCTACACTTACACACACGCACGGACACACTCACGCCATCATCACTCTTACCAACAAACACTGTAACATGGCCACAAATTTAACGCAGATCAAACAGACAAAGCCACAGGTTTGTTGTTACTGCAACGACCAGTTCTCACGCTGTCCTTGTGTACACAGGTAAAAAATCTAAACCCCATCCCCACCCCCCAACCGTCACATTTTCCCTTTTAAACTTAGCAACCAGGGAAATAATGAAATCAGCTTAACACAAGCAATTAGCCGCAGCGTGGTAGTATTACGCCAAAAGAACTTCCATGCAGTAGGCCTGATCCACTGCCATGTTGGGTCATTCCATTTCCAATTTTACCAGTCTCTTGCTATCACAAAATCAACTCTGATCGTCATCATCTTCAAAGCCTTGCGATAAAAGAAAGTTGGCAGCTAGGTCTTCATTCTTTTCACATGCAAAGTAGGCCTGGATGCACATGCCTTCTGGAAACCCAAGGGCTTTTAACTGGAACAAAACAAACAGAAAACAACATTTATATATAGTTATATGCAAGTCAATCAGATGCCTACATATGCAGGGTGTGTGTGTGTGTGTGTGTATTTGTGTGAGAGTATGTCCAATTGTGGATGCACATGTGTGTGTGTGTGTGTGTGTGTGTGTGTGTGTGTGTGTGTGTGTGTGTATGTGCATTTGTAAAAACAGAAGCACTTAAGATATGAATATTAGGATGTACATTTTCAACATCATTAAGTTGTCAACATCCCATGTACACCCCTCAGGTTGCAGGTGCAGATAGGTCTCTTTGGATGTGGAGAGGGAATGGGGGCAAATGTATGCCTTTACTGAGGTCATCTAGCGATGTCTGTATCAAACATTTAGATGACTATTCTGTTGTATGCTGTGACATGTCCAGTGGATCTTTTTCCATTCTTTGGGTGTAAATTATACTTGTATGTGTGCTTTCAATTTTATTGATCTTTTCTTCACCAACATCAAACCATGCACACTGGACATATGCAGTGGTGATTTGTGTTCTTTTTTTACACTGTTATCTGCTCATGCATATTTCCATGACAGTCAAGTGGTACTGCAATTTTTGATTAACAGACACATGACAGCCATAACCTGGAAGCCTGGTAGCCATGCCCTCATTTCATCAATTCAAAATTTATTCAGCCAAATAAACACAAAACGTAGACTTTACTGGCACTTAGCGTGTCATGTTTACCAAACATTTGGCAGTTTATCAGATTAAATCTGCAATGCTCACCATTGAAAAGTCTGAGCTCCATTCATCGTGCTTATTACTTATACCCCAGTTAAGCCTTCAGTTCTTTTTCTTCCATATATTGTCCAGCTTCAACATTTTGAAGAATCTGAGACATGTGCATGCTGGGTTATTCTGGGTGTTTCTGCAATCCACTGAACTCACACAGGGACTGTGGGATCTTTAGCGTGCATACGCGTGATCTTTTTGCATGCTCATGTACACAAGAGGGACCTTGGTTCAGTCTCATCCAAAGGACTTCTGTAGAGTCTGCACAGATTTGACTCCAGAGAAATCTTGGCACCCGCAAAGCCTTGCACATAATGGCTATCCATACACAGTTGTGACCTTGTTCGATCACGCTCAACTTGGCTTTCGAGAGCAAATGATTTTGCTCTGCACCACTGACTCTCCTCCAGCTACACAACAATGATGCATGGGCAGTTATGGGTGAAAGTGAACGGTCAGAACAGCAATCTCCTCATGCTATCCACAAGAGAGAGAGTGGAAGATGGGGGGGGGAGGGGGGGGGGGACACCTTACCCTTTCGATGGCCTCTTTTTCCTGTGGGGTGACCTGGATGAAGCCAGGGCTGCCTCCCCCAGCCTCCTGTTCCTGACCACCACTCCCTTGTCTGCCTGTCTCAGTGGAGTCGGGCTCATTCAACATCTGCACAAACCGCTCCTGGTTTCCACTAATGAGCTGCAACCACAGCAAAGTAAAATAAATAAATAAATAAAGCCACACTTTTTTGATGGTGCAAGATTCTACAAATGATTGATGGAGAATTCTCACTGGATCTCAGCAGAGGCTATCATTATAAAAGTCGGAAGATTTTTTAATTAAAACAGCTTTAGAGAAAGAGCCAACATAAGCACTTGTTTGCAAAAACAGGCGATGCCTAAATTGTCTTTCTTATGAAAGCCATTGAAGTTACTGAAAGTGGATTGCGCATGATCTTCTCCATGTCTCCAACAACAGGACAAAGTTTACACTAGACTGAGAAAAACACCCAACGTAAAAATCACATTTCACATTTCCAATCTCCTTGTGACTTTAAAATAAAGTCACGGTTATCACAAGTGGCATAAAGTGGTAGAGTTTAATAAAGGTAAAGTTTTCTGAGACCTCAGTTTCTTGTTTCAATAACTGACAACTGAAAATGGCAATACACCCTTGATCTAGACCACAACTGTACACGTTTTGAACTTGGACCTGATCAGGACCTATGAAGACACACAAACTTGAGCTTCAACTGTTTTATGCTTTGGGTGACTTGAAAGTCAAGGTCACTGAAAGTGGTATGAACTGTCAAGAAGTTCAAACATCATGCAAACCTTGACATGCATAACATTTGTATACCATCCAAGAAAACTGCAAACTTAAGGTCTTTACCATGCCCAAACAGCCAGACATTACAACACTGTATATTACATGGCCCCATTTTGCAACTGACACCGTAAGGCTAGTCAAAAAAAGGACACCACAATTTCTTACCGCCAAAAGAGGGGGATTAGATTGACCGATTTGCTGCAGGAGAGCTGGCAAAAGACCTGGATTTTCCCGAATGGCAGCTCGCATCCGCTGAAACTGGGGCTGGTTGCGAAGAAAGGCCAGGTCGTCACCACCAGTACCTGAAACTGGATTCACAAACATGGATTAATGGGTGTTGGAATTCACTATGAGTAATGAGAAACAATCTGCCTCCCTCAGCCACTGTTTACAACAGATTAACAATTTCAGCACCAGAGGAGAAGTAAATCTGCGCCGATGTGTTCTTGTTCATGCTGATGATGATGCACCACCATGCCAAGTTTGGTTACAAAAGGCTGAGCAGTTCATAGAGATATCTTCCAGACAAAGCCTGGACATAATAAATTTCACTGCACAGGAGGGGGAGGTGGGGGTGGGGTGGGGGCAGGGGTTACAAAATGAGGTGAAAGCTTACCTGGAACAGAAGCATGGCTACTAGCAAGGGCTGAAAGGGGACCCTGAGCAGTGCCACCCCCAGCAGAACCCCCAGTGGTGGCTGGGGTTCCCGTGGCTGCAGCTGGGGGGTTGCCAGCCGCTGGAACAGGGGCACTTTCCTCCTGCATCGGGTGATCATCAGGAATGCCCTGTAACAAAATCAGTTACATAGGAAATTAACGTTTACTGCATTTTTTTCTTTGTTTACTTTAGTGATAATAATTTAGTGACAGTAATATCTTTTTGAATATTAATAAACTATTTCATTCATAAGTTGTGAAGACAGAAAAGGTGCTTCACACAGTATATAGTGCAATAAATGATGTGTGTGTGCGTGTGTGTGTGAGTGCTTAGAATAGTCTCTAGGGACAAGATTTTGCGCTTTAAAAATATTTTAATTATTATTAAACAAATGTAGTCTTCATTCAATTTAAACTGACACTGACCCCAAGGCAATACTCCACGGCTCTGTCTGGGTTGTTGAAGCTGGCTCTCAAAGCCCTCACCACCTGGTCACGATCAAACCCCATCATCATGATTTCTGTCACCATGCTCTCGTACGCCTGCCCCGTCACCAAAGTGCTTTCTGCTGACTGGACTGCTGTGCCAGTGGCACCCCCTTCCGAAGGCTCTGTGGTTGGAGCGGTGGGAGGAGGTTCGGCCACACTGCAACAATACCCACAGTTTGTGTTCAAAACAGTTTGTGGTCAGCTCACCAAGCATTAAAAGTGGTTCCTCTGGCACTGTAAAAACACACACATGGCAGCCAATGCAGGGATGACATCACATGGACAAATAAGCTGACCAAAAAGCTTCACATTCCCTTATCAACACATGTTAAAGGAAAAAACCCATTATGCTTCCTTGAATGTCCAGCCTAGAGATGTTGTGCACACCTATGCATCAAACTCAGCTGCAGTGAAATTAGCTGAAATCCTGCATAACTCCCAAGAAAATACAGCTAAACAGGAAGACTCAAATGTCTCCCTATTGCCTGATTTCAGGCTTTTTCCCTGTTAAAGTGTTATGCAGTCAGCAACATGATTCATTTTGACACGATTTATCTATAAAGCATTTTAAATAACGCATAGACGTGTGGGCAAGCCTATGTGCATGTGCATACATGATACATGTATCTGAGCAAAACACTTGTTTCCTGTACTTTTACGTTTGGTTAAATCTGCTAGGTGCATAAAACCACCAGCATGTTAAGCATGCTCCAATTCCAAATCAAGACATTCATTTCAGGAAACTTACTCCCATTTTTATCCTTTTCCAGCATTTACCTCACATTGGTTGGGGTTGGGGTTGGGGTTGGGTTGCTGTCCCCCTTGCCCTCTGTCTCTGGCTTTGAAGCAGATGGGGTGGAAGCAGCTGGTGTGGATGCTGGGGCAGCAGGCGTCCTGTCGGCTGGGGCAGCTGTGGCGGCAGGCGTTTCTGCTGGTTTGCTGGCCTCTGCTGGTTTGGCAGGAGCTTGCTTGGGCTGCATCAGGCAGGAAGATGGTGGTTTGGTTTGAAATGAGAATACTGTACATGTCAGTCTCTGTACCTCTTATAACAAACATGGCTTTATCATGCATGAATCACTGATTTATGAATAATTTTTTCCATATTGGTATCATTCATTCAGTAAAACATAAAATGTTGACAGAGATCTTTACTAATCTCTTCCACAACTAGCAGTGCCTAATTTACTAACCACGGAAAATGAATGAATACTTTACACAGTCAGAATTCAGATACAGGCATTAAAAAATAAAAAATAAAAATTGGTTTGAAAGGGCATCATAATATACCAATACAGAACCAGTATAATCAGAACATTGTTTAGACACCACAAAAAGGCTTTCAATTCAGAGTATCACAACAAAGAGCTGTTATTGTGAAGCATTGCCTTACAAAATATGCATGCGCACACCTAACTGTAATAAACCTAACCAATTTATTATACTGGTGTGACAAAAATTACATCAAAAGAGAATTTATTTGTACAGTTTGTCGTAAATGAACCGTTTCTGGTTTTAAATACTAAGTATTAAGGCTACAGTAAGACTGTAGTAAGAGTAAGAACATGAACTGATGATGCCTCACCTTTGTCACCATCACAACCACAAAATTCTTTTCCTCGATCTTGTACTCGTCAACTTTCTTCTCATCATCAAGAATTTTCCCTGTCAAAGGAAGGCAAACCAGTCAAAGAGTGAATCAAACATATATTCAAATGCACAAGTCTACATTTTACATAACATTTCATCAGTCTGCAAAACCTCCCCACAGTGTCCAACTCCAAAACCCAGCTCCAAGACTTTCCTGTTTAGACATGCCTTTTGATAAACCTAGGTAGACATTTTTCGCAAGCATGGATTGTGTGTAGGTCTATGTGTAGTATTTTTTCTATTACTATTAAGTAATTAACATATATAATGTGTGTGAATGGGGTGTGCCAGGGTGTTTAGTTTTTGTTCTACAAAAAGATTTGCACTGTACATATATGGGTTCATCTTCAATGCTGGTCCTAATTGGTACTGGTAGTCACTCATGTTGCAACAGTTTTGTTGTAAATCAGTTCCTTTTTTTCACACCAAATGGAGAAAATTCCCTTTGTTATACACCCAAGAAGCAATGAGAGCAATATGGTGGAACAAAAATGTTTTGTTCATTTTTTATTAGCAAAATATATTCCCATGTCACGCAAAAATGGCGGCCAAAAACGGGAAAGGTGATACCCTACTGCTTGTGTTGGAAGCTACTTCATACCAGACGAAAATATTCAGACATATCTAATTTGTTTGCAAAGTTGCAACATGCAAAAGCACCAGACAGCTAATTTCAGGACTGCTGAGTATGTCTGTGTACAACAATGATGGTTGAAAGTGAGCATAACGCATGTTTCATGACCCGTCACGTCATGAAACACGCGTTCACTTCCAACTTGCACAAGATCAACAATGCGAACTGGGGAAAACACTACTGCTATAAATAACAAAGCATTATCGATGCCGAGATCTGAACACTAAAGTTGCCGTATTATTTCCTAAAATGCATTAAAAGTGCAATAAAAAAATTGCGTCACAGGTGAAACATCTGTTATGGCAACAACAAAAATTTGAGAAACAAATCCAACAAAGGAAAAAAAATCTTCTAACCGTGATTTTCAAACATACCATGGGCATCTACACACACATTGATGATATCGTGTCACATGATAAGCACGGAATTTGTGATTGGGCGCTTTTACCACTGCGCGTCACGCTCTGACGCTGGAGAAACTGGCTGGCTGTCATCATTGTCTGCTAGCACACGATTTCACCCAATTTGGAGGCTACCAATGACGCAGGTTGGTGAAATTCCAAGCAGTTATAGTTACTTGATCATTTCAGACTAGTATTTTAAACAGTAGCACTCTTTATTTATAAATACAACGTTCAATGTGTTCGATGCACTCTCTTGCAGGCTCATCTCCATTTCGTCACATGAAACATAGGTTTCTTGCCAAATCATTATTTCATGGTTAGGAACTACAATTACCAAAAAGTAGGCATACATAGGATCAAAACCAAACATGTTTAGTAATGGTTGCAGTCGTTTCAAATTATTTCTCAGTCCATGAACAAGGAGAGAAGAATTGGTCAAAACATAACGTTCGTTTCTGGTGACATGGAACCGGACAGAAGTTGATTCTGTCACACAAAATGTGTGTTGTATCATCGTGTTGCAGAACGTGCGTTAAACAAATCTTCCCTACTTTGTTTTGATTTCTGTGTGAAACTGAGATTGTGATATAGTATTAATGATGATGTAACTGAGATTCTTTTGATTTAAGTTTGCCATCTTCCATCGGACTAGAAATGATAGAACTTAACACGACATGGTGTGCTTGCAGAGTTTTTGTTTGGAATTTTTATTGTTGTTTCTTCTGTCCTGTTTTAGTAGTGACATGGTGTGCTTGCAGAGGTTTTTTGTTTTTGTTTTGTTCATTTTTAGTAAACTTTATTAAAGAATTCAACATAATATTAATAATATCAATATACTGAGTAGAACTGTATTTGTTTTCTTTTTTCTTATTCATGTTTTTTGTTTTGTTTTTGTTTGGTTCCTGGGGTGGGGGTGGTGGTGCATTAGCATTCATGAAAAATACAGGGGTCTGAGGCAGCATACTATATATACATGTACTAGTTTACTACATCTTGTTTTTCCATTTCCTCCAACTTTGATTGCTGTCTGTGAATGTGATGTGTTGTGGACTGCAACTTGTGCTGTTATTTCACTTGTTGGCTCTGTTAAATCTAGGTTCTAGACTACAAGGCTTCATCGGGAGAAGTGCAGATAAAGTTCCTGCATGAAAATCAGAGCAGCTTCTCGTTCCCTGCAACTGATGACATCCCTTGGGTGCCTGCTGATCAGCTTACAAAACTAAGCCACTACAGACTGGTGTCAAATGCAGCTGGGGGTTTTACAGAATAAAATTGCTTGAAGTTGTCATTGTTTTGCATGAGAACAGGTGATTGATTAAATTTTCAGGTTAAGTTTCAGTCACTTCATGTAAACATTGCTAGTACTGCTCATCATTTTTTTCTTTTTCACATAAGCAAAACTTGTCAAACTAAAAAAAAATCTTGTCAAACTCCAAACAAATGCTTACATACATGTAATGTGTACAAATACTCTAAAAAATATATTTTTTCTACATGCTTTTAACAGTTTCCAACCTGAGCGATTATTGAATGTCATGTGAAACATACGTTACATGTCACGTAAAACATGCGTTACAATTCAAAGAACATCCGAAGTTGAGAAAGTGTTCCAATATTACTTTGGAATATGTCCACAGCATCAAAAACTAACAAGAATAAATACTTGTTCATGATCCATGGTGTTTGTTTGATCTCAAAGGAAAAACTTTTCTTTCCATTCACACATGTTTCAGTGTCACAATTTTGCAGGTAGGCTGTTCTACTCTCAAGTGGATGAACCCTCTTAAAAATTGCACTTAGTTACTCCTAATGATTGTTATTCAAAACATTTCTATGAAATAATAAGATTCTTGTTCTAAATAATACATAATGATACTTTTATGTCACACTGAAACATACGTTATGCTCTCCACTTGGACATGTTCAAAGCCACCCCAACTTGCAGTTGGGGTCCTAACTGCTTTTCTTTTAATTGTGCCTTAAAATAGGATGTATGTGGAACACAACAAGCCTAACTGGGATAAGCTGCAAGCTATTTCAGTTTTGACCTCTGATTCCCCCTTTCTAGGACCAGCACTGAAGAAGAACCCATATACTATAACTCATCTATTGATCTGTTATTATTATTGACACATTACTGAAATTTACACATAACAGTATTGGTATGATGTTAAAGCTGAACCATGTATGATGTATACAATTCTTGAACCAACAGCAGACAGTATTTCTACTGGTGCTGCAAAGGAAAGAGTCCATATCGCAGTGTGCAAGCAGCAGCTGGGACAGCAAACATCGGGAACCAAAGAAATATGACTGCATCATTCCTTGTGCAGTATGGCGCACAGCTGCAGCAGTGCACAATGTTGTTGCTGCTCCAGGGAGCGATCTCTATCCCTGCTGTACACATCATCCGTACTTTTCTGAGTTCCTGATTTTTGCCATTACCGCTGTTGTCCCACTACCACATTGCTGCCATCAACATGGACTGGCATCTTCACACAAACCAAATTCTGTGTTTAAACTATAAAGGCATGTGTGCATGTACAGTATGACTGAGACACACATGACAGACACCATGTGAACACACACCTGCATAAATGAGCTTCTGTCCACCAGCAGGGTAGTCCTTGCCTTTCTGCGCCTCTATCTTTTCCTTCAGCTCCTTCACCTATGTACAGCAACAAAAACTGTAAAAACCTCTTCACTTCAGTCTATTCTGAAAATACTGAAAAAGGTTTGTCGCCTTGCATGGCAAAATTATATACTCTGTTGTGTGCCTAGTAATAGTATTAGTAGTAATACACTAAGTGTCATTGTAAATCACATTGTTACTGTAAGTTAGTGTAAGCTCACTTTGTTGGCACTTAATATTATTAGTATTATATCAATATAGCAAATATATCAATACACCTTGTTTGGTTGTAAATATAAGACTTTAAGAGGTATAGATAATTTGGGATAGACAAATATTTGATTCAATGAAGTCTAAAACTTCACTGAGACTTGGTGTCAGACCATGACCACAGCAATCCAATCTTTTCACAAGACACATAGGGCTTCTGATGATGCATCATCAAACTAAAAAGAAAAAAGGAAATGGCTGAAAAAAATCAACAGTTCAGTATATAAAGTACAAACAGTCATATTTTGATTAGATATAAAAATGAACCCTCATTTGCATTGTGTCTTTGACCCTGAAGATAACAAACCAATCTTTTTGCATGAGATTCTGGCTTATGATATTGGTAATACACCAGCATATCAGATTTTGTTACAAAAGATTGAACGGCTTATAACTAGAAGATACCAACTTGACAAAACCTAGACACACTGACAGATGGAATCATGGACAAAAAGGCTGACTGGCACATTGATTCTAATAAGCATAGCTAAAGTGTTTGTGAAACTACAGCTAAAGTGTTTATGAAACTAACAATGACAATGGAACATGCTTTTGTCAACTGAAACACTGTGCCATGTTAAACTTAATCAAGCAACTTACAAAACCCAATGGTACATTTCAAGAGGTCATGCTATACTGAAACATTGTGCCATGTTAAACTTAATCAAGAAACTTACAAAACACAATGGTATATTTCAAGTGGTCACGCTATTTCTATACCATTACCACATTGGCAATGGCATAAAATATAATATAAAAAGAGGAAACTGCAGTAAGTAAGGCCTTGCTTACTTTGGCTAATCTTATAATAATAAGCTTTGGATGTGAATCAAACAATGACAATCTGTCAGTCATGTTATGATTTTAAACAGTTTAATCTTGTCACATGCTCTGTCAAAGTACTGTCAACTGTGATTTAACAAATGATCCATTTTTTTTTTAAATCTCCTTGATTGCAATTTGAATGCAAATCCCTGAGAATGAGAATAAAGTTGTTATTCTTCCACTCTGACATTGCACTACATATACAACTGTTCAAAACTGTGCAAGGTGAATACAAATCATTTAGTTCAACATGAAATTAATCAGAAAGAAGCAGACATACTGCTTTTTCTTCTGTCCCATGCCCACATCAAACATTTAGCTGACTAGTAACAATAACAACGAATATTTCAAATGGCCACACCAAAGAAACAGCAGACATTTTTTTTAAACTTCTATGCTCTGTTTCAAGCAAATTTTATAGTTTTAGTTTCAGTTTTCATTCAAAATTATACTTGACAGTATATAATTATACTTGCATGCATGATTTTCTGTGTGTACTACAAGCTCAGAATATGGTTATTTTCCCCAATATGGATTATGTAGTATATATATATATATATATATGACTTAGTGCCAAAAGGTGCGCAAATGGGGGGTCCGATTTTTGACTGTCAGTAAAATCTGTTTCAAACACTTTGTCTTGTTGTTGCTTTGTGTGTGCGTTCATAATTGGTCAGTATCACAGTGGAAACAATATGAGCTCCAAATCTGGAGCAGCTGGAGAAATATTAGTTTTCTGAAAGTGAAAAGCGCCACGAAATTCGACCCCTGAAAACAGACACGCTCACGGTGAGTGCTTTCAATGCTTTCATTCACGTACATGACGAATCAAAACATTACCTCAGTCACCGATTTGCACAGAGGAGATATCGCTTTACACAGTGCATATAAAATCATTATCACTAAGTTTTGTTTTTGGGAGTTAGAGGCTCCGAAATATCCCTCGGTCGAACGTTATGTGTGATGAAATGTTTCATGACCAGCATCCGCAGACAATCTAGTGAAGAACGGAATTTCTCTTTCATCAAAACTTTACTCCCGTCACTGTGGTACGTCACTGCATCAGGTGCCAATGTTTTCTTTTACTGCCAAATGTCTGGGTATGTTTTTAAAATATATTTTGCCATTCTTCATAAAAATTGTTGCAATAAATAACATTCAACAACGTATTAAATTAAACAAGCAAAAGGAAAAAATATAGTTTTTGTGCTTTTGCACTACTTCCGGTCAGCCATGTTATACATCCGGGTCATTTGCTTTTAGCACATGGCTGCATGGAAGAGACGTTCTGATATGCGAAAGGTGTGTGGTAATATTTTTGAAGACCGTAACGTTCAACTTTATTTAAACGTTCATCAGAGATTTAGTCAAATCTTCCGGTTATACGATGATATTTATATTGGTATATGCCGAATCTTTTAAAAGTATTGGAATGTTAGCATACAGTGTGAGTTTTTGGCTGTATGTTGAACGTTATGTATTGCAACAAACTATGCGTAGTATGCTGTTCTGTGTGACACAGAACAACAACAGTTTACTTGGTAATACTCATGTGGATCACATCTTGTAAGATCAGTTGGGTTTTCACAGTTAACTGCATGATTAACAGCACAGTGATGTGGGCTTGTTGTAATGTGTAATGTTCAACATCTCGTCATAAATCACACTGAAACTATTGAAAGTCAAATTTCTCAGGAATGAAGAGCAGCACTGCCTTCTCCCTTCACTGGTGGATGACTTCACATGTGTTAATTCAAAAAATGCATTACTCACTCACATCCTGTCAACTTTATTTGCTAGTACCTCTGTCCTCTTTTCTTGCGCACCTTTTGGCACTAAGTCATATATGCAACAATAAAACCTAGGTTATTTTTGTGAAAAACAATGCAATCACCATTGGGGTTTCTGCTTTAACAGTGCAGAACAGCTGTTGTGTTAGGGTGATAAAAATAAAAGAAATTACAAAAAGAAAATGTCATTTGTGATTAGTGTGGAATCCAGAAAATCCGGTGACGGCAGTATAATTATACTGTAAATAATCGTGTAAATTCGTGCATCACGATGACTGGAAATGATGGAACATACAAAAACAATGGGGCGATGGGCTTGTCACAAGTATTTGAAATATTACCACTAATGACTAATACTACAGAAAGTTCCAGCAACGTTCAACAAAGCATGTGAAGTCCTGTGACTGTGAGATAAACAAGACCCGACCATCAAAACAATAAAAGATGGGTGACCAAAATCAACATTCCAGGAGTGCAAGTATCATTTTAACAGACATTACATCCTTAACAGTGCTTGATGAACTATAATTACAAATTAAAACCGTTTGAAATTAACAGAATTTCAAGACAACCAGACAATGAGTGAACACAAATGACACAGCCAACTTGGGTCGTTCGCTCATATCAGTACTTCCTAAACTTCTCACCGTGCTTTCCGCTTCAAGTTCAACCTTGAAAGTTTGCTGTTGCAGAGTTTTCAGTGTTATAATCATTTTGCTGTGAACAAAAGAAACTTATTACAATGTTAAACAAGTAACACGCGATAATGCGTTTTCAACGATCCTGTCTGATGACAATCTGCTTAGAAAGACGCCATTGGAGTGACGTCACGCAGCAAACGTTAGCATGCGTTATACATTTTAAAAGTTTTAAAAAAGTAATTTGTGTAGTAAAATCACTTCATTTATCCAAGAACAGAGTATTTGTGCATTACTGCACAGCTAGAGTGACTAAAGAAATATGTACTAAACGTGTTGTTGGTTTCCGGGATAATTTACTGCAGAATAGTATTTCCTGTGTAGCAGACACTCTTCAGTCAAGCCAAGCTGGACTCTGCGTTTCGTGATCACTCTCAACAAAATAGCAAAACAAAAATATGGGTGGATGGAAGCTAGAGGTTTTTAAGGTTACTGTGCTTTGGCATTTTTATTTGACATTTGTCTGGACTGCACTAAGTTGATACAATAGTATTGTTGTCTTGTAAGTTGTACTAGTTCTTGTTAGCTGATGCAAGTCGCACGTTCGGAGAACATACATGCAACATCTACTTTTTCACAGAACAAAGTAGCTGCAAATTTTCATGACTTAGCCGATTTGCTGTTTGTGTATGATAAACAATTCATACTCACTTTATGCATTAGTCTGTGATTAAAGTTTAGAAGAGAAAGAATCCGTAACATGTCTAATTGGTAAACTTTTCCAAGGTTAAAAACATTCAATGTCAAGTTCAAATTACAACACAGACTGCTGATTTCTTCCCCCAGTGACATTTTGCTTACCTAATCAAGTTTAAACTTTGGGGATAGTAAAGATTATTGCATTGCATTCAGATCATCACGGATGAAACTTGTTTCTAAATTAAATTGAAAATAAAATTCTCAGAAAATAGCATTTGCAAAACAAAATCCTTCTTTGGAGTGGGCAGCCACCTTTCATTGAGCAAAAACTGCTTGGAGATTATGTTGCACTTTTGGGAGTCTGCAGAGTCCTATAGAGTAAAGGGGTATGAAAAAATACAAAAGAACATTTTCAATTTAGGTGGAACGTGTGCAATGTATTAACTACTTTGGAGTATTTAGCTAGACCAATATGGCTACCAATGTACTGTAGTGGTCCCCCAGGATGGACCCTGACTGCACAGCTCCAGCCTTCACTAACCGACTTTTCATTAATACCCGTTAAAGATTTAGGAAAATAGCAGAGCCTGGTCACAAAGGAGCCAGGGGTGGATGCTGTGGACACTTCTTGGTGAAGGCTGTTCCACTCTGGGATGGTCCTAGGAAAGAAAGTCTTCTGTTGTTAAATTCCATGATCTACTTTTGGCACTTGTAGATGTCACACTGATTTGAAAATTGTCTAGCATGATCACTGAACTGTACAAGTATATAATATTAAAATTGTGATGAATACCCACAGTATTACATACCCATAGAACATGAAAACAACATAGCTCAACCAAAAACAGATGAGTAGTTTAGCTCTCCCTCTCATTTTTTTTCATTTTTCATTGTTTAATTAGTTTAAGGGGATTAACCCCAAAATTTGCTTGTTGTGTTTTGTTCTAATAAATAGCATTCTTTTGAACCTTTTTTGTGTTTGACTACCCAGTGTTCGCTGACTTTGACCCACTATTCAATATCTCATGAGACTATTGAGAGTTTGAGAAAAAACAACTATTGACAAATTCGTACATTGACATTTTTCAGGGCCTGATTTGAATGTGAGCTTAATTCATGTTGTATGCAGGATCAATTTTCTTAGTGTAATATATCTAACTAAAAATATTCATATGTAATGTATTTCAGATGGGCGTGTACATGACTTTTCCTGTTGTTCTGTTCTACTACTTCAACCAGCCAGAGTTCTTTGAAAGTTGGATGCTGGAGAAACGGGTGAGAAGAGTTACAATTTGTGAACATGTCAAATGTTAGGCAAAAAACAAAACAAAACAAAAAACATGCTTGTAAGTAAGTAAACATAGTGCTTAACATCCACAGAAAAAACATGCTGTATGTACTTATAGTTATATGGTAACATCGGGGGAAGAAAAAGGACTGGTGGGTAGAGATTGTTTTGTTTTTTGCTTTGTTTCTTTCTTTCTTTTTTGTTTGTTTCTTTGTTTGTTTCTGTCTATTAAATTTGAACAAAGTTCTCCCATACATTGTTTTCCTTTTTTGGGGCTATTTTTCTTTCTTTTCTTTTTTCTCCTTTAAAAAACAATTTGGATGGGCAGGTGGATATATTGGGTGATTCAGGCGGGGTTGTTAATTCCCTTAACTTTTGCCCGGCATCGCTTAAGTCCCTTGGCTGCTTTACTTTCTTCATAATGGAAGGCGGTGACAGTGAATTTGTGAATTTTACACTGCCTTTTTTAAAGGCATTTTTGGAGGCCCATAATCAGAATGTGTCTGGCAACAAGCAATAAACTTGTTGCTTGTGCTATAGGATGCCCAAAAGGCATTTTTTCTACGAACTCGCAATCTTCTGGTCAGCCCAAAAATGACGCAAAGACACTTTTTTTTCCACCCTCCATTACCTTTCCACAGTATTTTTTTGCAACTGCAACAGTATTGGCATTTGTACTGCTTCACAATTCTAGGTTCAACTTCCACTGTTATACACAGCGTGAAGCAACGCCTACTCAAAAATCGCCCAGAAGTGACGCTGTGACTTCTTTTGCAAAAGATTATGAAGGGCATTCACTTGTGCAAACCAGTTTCACTGAACCGCCCAATAGGGTCATTGGGTTATCATCAGCCCAGATATTTTTTAACTTGGTAATACTCTTACAGTCTTAGTCTTAGTGACAGTATAGAAGCCTTTGATACAGTATTATTTTGCAACCACCTGGTATTATGAATTGAAGAAGAGCATCAACAAAATTGCAGTGGTTTTCAGATCTGAAATGGATACTAAAAAAAAAAATCTTCTTCCTCCTAGTTACATGAGGAATATTCCACAGTAGATACCTGTGGGGACCAGACAAGATAAAACACAAAAGTTCTGCATGCTGGGAACAGAGGATAGTCACAGCTTGGTAAAGGGGAGTGGGGATAGCTCAGTGGTAGAGCATCAGACTCATGATCAAAATGTGGCAGTTTTACATGGCTGACAACCAAATAGTGCTGTAACTTAAAGTGTAAGTGCACTACTTAGGTGGGTATTCAAAAGTGTGCTATAAAAGTCACTCATTCAGAATCACATGCGGCATGAGTACAGTGAGTGCTCAAGAGCAGAGAATAGAGATATATATATATATGTGTATAAGCAGTCAATAATAGTAATAATAAAGGAGTTGGTGAAGAGGGTTAGTTCAGCAAGCAGACCTGAACCAGCCCGTAACTGCAGATCTGAAGGTAATTCTCTGACAACTTTTCTTTGGGGTATCATGTTTGCATTCTGCGTGGTTTGGTTGCTGTTTCTCCATCTCTTGTGGGGTATTTTTAATAAGAATAAACCTTTGTCTCTTAGATTTTTCTTTTCTTTTCCAGGACACTCTGTTCCCGCCGCAGGAGCCAAATGTTGTAAGTGCATTATGTTTACTTGCTGACTTTGTGTACACTGAAAGTTTGTTTTTGTTTGTTCACTATATGATCCACCACTGGACAGTTTACTGTGTGTGCATACCTTCCCTCAGTGATGAGCATTGTGAAGTGTATGGGGCTAGCGTCAACATCACAATTCATATCTATTATGGTGTGAAAAAATCTGAAACAAGAATGTCTGCTAGTGTTCTAAAAACAAGATTGAAATACATAAAAGGTTCAAAAGAATGCTATTTATTAGGACAAAACACAGCATGCACATTTTGGGGGTAATCCCCTTTATAAAGCTACAAAACAATACCTAAACAACAGTTAAATGGTGAAAAATGATAAGAAAATGAAATGGACAGCTTATCTGTTTTTGTCTTCTCCAGTGCTTGGAAGAATCTTCGAAACTGATAAGTGGTTTAGCTCTCCATCTCATTTTTCACTGTTTAACTGTTGTTTGGGGGTCTTTGTTTTTTTTTTAGCTTGATAAAGCGGATTGCCCCCAAAATTTGCATGTTGTGTTTTGTCCTAATAAATTGCATTCCTCTGAACCTTTTATGTGTTTGGATCTTGTTTCAGAAAACTAGTAGTCATTCTTGTTTCAGACTATTATGGTGTGGTTTTGATTTCATGTTTCAGTTTGTCCACTTTATTTGTACAACTGCTGTGCAGCTAATACCCAATCCCTGCTACAAGTAAAACCATGATGAATTAACTGGTGAAAGAAGTGTATGTCACGTAAAGAGTGCCTTGGGATCAGTTAAAAAGATTGAAACCAAGGGTAGCTGCCAGCATTCAGAAGAAAAGAAATAAAAATACACAGAAGGTTATCATATGAATACCTTTTATTGAAACAAGACATAATGCACCTTTTAACAGCTATACTTTTGATTATATGTGTGTTTTGATTACACACTTTTTGTACATTATAATATTTCTTTATGTTGCAGAAAGAGCGCATTAACAAGACAATAGATTATTTGGAAAAGAGGAGAGAAGAACAACTGACCAAGCAGAGAGCGCCATAGTTTTCAGATGTGTGCGTGTCCCTATGCACTGGAAGTGTTGTTTAGAGCAAGTGTGTGCCAGATATGACTGTGATGGACAGATCAGATTTTGATGTTTGAGAGACAAGCAAGTCTGTGTGCTTGACCTTTTTTGTGTGTCCTGTATTGGGCATACATATCACTTTATGGAGGTGGTGTGGTTAAGAGTAGACACTGGCCTCTGGATCAAGAAGTTCTGGGTTTGAATCCGGTTTTCGGCACTCACCTTCTCCCTTGGTCTCAAGAGTGGTAGGCTCGATGTATTCAATTGCTTCTGATGACAGGAAGAATTGAGATCATGTATGCATTAGGGTGTGCATGTTAAAGATCCCATGGCAGCACGCAAGTTCTGCAGAAGTTTTCACTTGCTTTTGAGGTGACTCAGTCAGGGTAGCAGGACTGTCACTGCTCACTTTCTTCCAAGAAAAAAAACACTAAAGTTTTCCATGGGGAAAATTCACTCAGTCCAGGCAGTACAGACTTGGGTGTCTGTTCCACCCCTATAATACTGCAGTAGCATGTAAAAGATCCTGGTTACTCTGTCGAAAGTGCAGGTGGCAGGTTACAACTAATTTGCACATGCGCCCTAAATATTTGTGGCTTTGAATAAAGTAACACTGTAAACTGGTGCATGGTTGTAAGGTGTATACAGAACATGTACCAAGACAGCAGCAGTTTCATGGGGCACCAGCCATGTAATGATCAAAACAGTGCTGTAAGTATACCACTTGAGTGGATATTCAAAAACACACTGTGTAAAGGTACAGTTACTCATTCAGTCACATGTTACGTGAGTGCAGTGGGTCTGCTTGGAAGCAGAGAACAGCATCTTGAGATGAAGCACTTGACACATGTTCATATATGATGTGTGTGTTTTTTAAAGGAGGAGTATGTATATTATTTGTTGTAAGTGAATAAGCGAAGGCTGGGTGATATATTTCCCTGTGCATTTGGCCCTTGACTTTTGAGATATATTTGCCTGCGTGGCTGACCCAGGATTTGTTGATGCATTTGCCAGTGTGTATGGCCACGCAAATTAGCTTGTGTCTGCCTTTCTTGGCAGACTTTGGTTGGTTGATTGAGTGAAGTTTGTAGCATAAGAAGATCCTTGGTTGCTCTGCCCACTTTTGATGTTGCGTTTACCATTGATATTTTAACCGTCTGTTGTTCAGCCATGTGTCCACACTTTTAGCTCTTTTTGTTTTGTTTTTCGGGTTGTGTCTTTGCAGAGCTCATTTGCGGCTAGTTTGAACTGATTTGTAGTCAAGCAAACAAACTGGAGCTCATCAAGACTGCTGGCAGTGTTAAAAATTTGAATTACATAGTTGTTAGCATAATATGTTATATGATAATTTATTTTTGTTCTTTATTTCTACTTTATTTTATATGCAGTGGTCCTTCTATATACTATCAAAAAAATATTGTGCAGGTAGCTCAGTCACTTATTTGAGACTATCTGAATAATGAGTTGTTTTTTTGGGGGGGTATGTTCTTGCTGATTTGTGAAAACTCTGTTTTGTTTTCTTTATTTGTCTTGACATTAGCTGAGTTTTCAAATCACTAGCAAGTTTCAGGTTTGGCCATGAGTGCTAAATACATTTTGAACTAATGACCCATCATTTCAGCACATTGTTATTGTTGATTTAGTTGACTACACCTGTGGTTAAGTTATCACACTCCTGAAAATTGTGCTTACAATGTTACATACAAGAAAGTGACCCTCACCAAATCATATGTTTTTCTTTTTAATTTAGTGGTGCATGTCTAGTTCAGCCAGCTGGTTGTGGCATAAAACATTACTTCAGAGTTTTTATTCCTTGCTTTGGAATTGCATGGTCTCTTCCCCTTGACACCACTTTTGATAAATTTGACCTTTTTTCCATCTCCCCCCCCCCCCCCCCCCCCAACTGTTTGTAGTAGGTTGGGTGAATTTGACATTTCAAGGTCACACTACTTTCAAACTCAAAGGGGTCAACCTTTAAACTTCTTTTTTCTCAGACTCACAGGAGACATAATAAAATTATAGTGAAAGTTGTCTTGTCCTATCCTGAATGGGAGTTGACAGTATTTGCTCTTCTTGTGTGCAGCTACATACAACTAGAATAAATGAATTTGATATAGGTTATTAGCTTTCTTTTTTTCTTCTTTTTTTCTCCTTTTCATTTGCTTTTTGTTTTGTTGTTGTTGTTTTTGATTCCCCCTCTATTTTCCAGTAGCATCACACACTTCTCATTCTGTGGACATTACATAATCTTAAATGACTGCTATGAAATATACTTTGTGAGGAAGACTTAAACAGCAAAGATTTGTACTGGTAGGTATACATCCATTTGTACATTATTTGTACATTCTGACTGAAAATGCACGTTATATATATGTTTGTGCCTGTGTGTGTGTGAGTGTGAGAGAGAGAGAGATGGTTCAGTTGGTTGCGTTTTACAATAGACTGTATTACTACAGTACTAGTGGTATTCATTCTGTGCTTCAGAAGCCTGTATGAGCTCAAGGGAGGTATCTGATGAACATTTTAAACCATTATATCTTTATTAAACTGTTCTGCTTCCTGTGTTAATATTTTGCTTTCCCTGTATATCACAAATTTAAAAGGACTCATCACCCTTTTATGACATGCTTTGTCCAATGAGAAGGAGAGATCAAAATTACTATGATCTTCAGGCTAAGCTTTTTGGTTTTGGTTTTATAAATGCATAACTGATTGTATACATATATATATTAAATAGGTAAGCTGGGTCCTTGAACAAGGATCTGCATTTATTCACCATAGCTCAGATGCACCTTATACCATCAAGTGTCACAGCTGCCCTGACACATACTGGCAGTGTTTCTGTAGTTTTACCACTGGTAGTTTGTGCATGCACTGTGAGTGTTCAACCACAAACGCACAAACAGGTGCACCCCTGCACACCTTATGTCACCCACCCACCCACAAACATATAATATCAAACAGGACTGAGCTGCTCAGATTCTTACATGTTGAAGGAATATACTTGTATAGTGGACAGACTGGAAAGTATTGATAATAGTAGCAACACAGTTCAGTTCATGATAGGTTAACTAAGTTCTAAGCTATCCATTATGTGCTTGGAAAAGCCCATATGCACTCCACCCTGTCTCTCAGAAGTTTCTTCAACATTGCTGTTGAAACAGTTCCAGTGTTCATCTGGTTGATGATGGCCCTCTCTCCTTGTAAGGAAGATTGCCTAGTGCTTTCTCTCCACGCCTCTCTCCTCCAGGCAATCAGTGGTGTGATGTCCTTGGCTTTGTGTCCACAGGTAGCATCTCAAGCTCTTGATAGCAACACAACTTGATAGGAAATAGTATGTAAAGCTGCATGGAAAGAAACATCAACACTAGAGAGAGAGAGAGAGTACATTGATATGATGTTGTCACTTGTGTTTTGTCTGCTATGCCTTTATTAAAGATTATTGTGTTAATTTTACTCCTGTCTGTCATTTTTTCCAGCCCAAACCAATATGCAAGGCATAATATTTTAACATTAAGCTGCTGTGTGTGTGTATACATGGGCATATTCTTGGTGACTAAGTCCTCAGGCAAGATTGTCATTGAGAGCAATCAGTCTGGTTTGTTGATGGAACCAAGATCTGACATTTGATAAGTAATAAACTTGAAGTCTTGAGGTCATTTTGAATAATATGCTGGTTTCAGTAGAAGTGTAAATGAAGGACACCTGACTGGTACCACTTCTGTGTGCAGGCAACACAAGCACATACTGGCAGTTTCTCAGTATAGCTGTTGAAATAAGATCAGATGTTAAAATAAGATCTCTGAAACACTACATGATGATGATCAAAACTGGGAAGGTAGGAATTACAATGGTAGAATTCCTAGCAGCAGGTGAAATGTGTATGGTTATATTTTAACCCACTCATGCAAGGTTTGTTCAAAGGTTGAATATTTGCACAGCACTGGGTTCTCAGCAGAGGGGACCTTAGGTGTATACAGTATTAACCCACTTCACGAAGAAATGGAAATAATTTTAGGAAGAAGTGTATTAAAACCTGAACTCATTACACAACAGCCTTGATTTTGATTTGAAGGTTATATTTCAATCTCTTCTACCTGTTGCCAGTTGCACAAATCGTGTTTTGAGAAGACTATAGTTCCTTTAAAACTAAGTTTGATGTAGCAGGCATAAAGTGAGAGTCCGGGCATATGTTGGCCTGGATTGTTAAGCAAATGAGTGCTGGATATGTGTGTGTGTGTGTGTGTGCCTGTGGAAAATCAAGAGTTGTTTTAGCACAAAAACACCTTTATTACTTCTTGTCTTGTTAGATGCTTGATCAATACAACACAATACAATAATACTTTATTAAATATTGATCCTTAAAAAGGACATTTAGTTGTCTGCCTTTGACAAATAATAACAAGTACATAAAAACATAAGTAAATACTACAGTTTCACTCACTTAATTAGAATAAAAACTTAATAAAATCAAGTGAATATACAGTAAGAAGAAAATACAGTTGCAATTACAATGGTGCCTGTATCGTTCACACAAATACTAGTCACACCCCTAAGATAATCTTAAGTAACACTCACACACACACAGTCGTGTCTTCTCAAAAAGAAAAACAACATCCAGGCTAAAAGGCACTTAAAATCACTACATAAAGGCTGTTAGTGTTACCAGTGTTCTGAGGGTTAAGAAATCTGGCAAACTGGCAAAAGCATCATACAGTAAGAGTGCTGGCTGCCAAGGGCATATACCATCATGTGGCTTTGCTGCACAGACACACACAAACAAGCGAGAGAGAGAGAGAGAGCATCAGCATTACTAGAGTACACAATGTCAGCTTGACACTGACCTTGACTTTTAACACCAAATGGAGGTGTCATGGCCTGTCTCAGCTGAAGGATGTCACATACAGTCCTTAACTATGCCAGTGGGGAATATGGAATACTGCAGCTTCACCTGGAGTCTTGCATGGCAGCTTTGCTGGCTCGTTTGTTAGATTTGTTTAACGCCCATTTTTCCCCAGAGAAGTACTAGCAGGGACCGAGGTCCTAGGATGGGGAGGGGCAAGAGTGGGGGAAACTATATCTAAGGCTACATTGTCACCACCAGAATGATTTCTGCCTGAAGATAGGCCGCAACAAGAGCCATTATAACGTCATTAACTGTGAAGCCAGTGAAGGGCAAAGACATAAGACCGCAGTATCCACAAACCACAGAAAAGCCGAAATGGAGAATTGAACCGACGTTGTCCGCTTAGCAGCCTTGAAATGCCTTACAGGTTCGTGCATGGCCTCTCGGCTTAGTTGCAGTTATCCAACAGGTGATGGGATGACCCCCCGCACCCAGCCTTTAAAAAAAATCAATAAAAAAAAATCAGACAAAACAAAACAACGGCAGAATCGCTTTTAACAAATATATGTTTTGATCCTTGTGGTAAAATAGCTATATTTTGTATCTGTCCAAGACAGTCACCTACTTGCACACGGTTGTTTTGTCACCTTATGCCTGTCTGAATTTCATTTATTTACCTCTTTATGTCTTTCAGATTATTTATTTTTATTAACTATTTATACATCATTCAGATTGTGCAGAAGAAAAAGCTAAAGGTGGTCTACCAGCCTCTGCTGGCCAGGTCGATCTGTGAGGGGGTCAAGGGTCAGGTACTGGCAGTTCCAGTAGGCTCCCTTCTTGGTTGGAAACGAGGCGATTACGCCATCTGTGACGCCATTTTGTGTTTTGGTGGGAGTCAACAAGGCAGCCTTTCTCTACGTTTTCCACTGCAGCGTGGAGACTGGGCATCGTCTTTTATTCAAAAATGGCTAAAGTTGATTATGAAGGTGTACTTCAGCCTTTGGGCAGAACCACCCTTTCCAAAGAATCACGTGGAAGCACATAACACGACCAAACAAACGCACTGACCGGAGAAACTCGGATTCCTCTGTACCGCACTCAGAAGAAGCGCAGGTCATAGTGTCATTTGACAGTGACACAATCGACAGAGGTTTCATCGTTGACATGGAATCAGGCTGTCTCTACTAAAGACCGCAAAAATGGCACCAGAGTGGACTTTGACTGCATTATTCCTAAGATGACGTTATGACAACTTTGCATTAGTTTGTGTCCAGTTGGAGCAGGAGGGGGGTTGATGTTACCATATGTTGCTGCAAGTTGGGGAAGTTTAGGAACAACATGGGAGATCCACATGCCAGGAAAAGCGCAGCTTTAAACCGTCTTAGAGGACAACTCCGGAAAAAGAGAGAATCGCTTGCAGATCAGTTTGAGTTTAAGATGTACATTCTGTTCCATTTCAAAGACAAGGTAAATATTAGTCGTTAGTACATTACCAGACTAACTCAGTCAGACTGAGTAACTGTAATTAGTGTAAACAGTGTTTCTTTTATTATTATCATTTTGCAGTTTAGTTCCATGTGGTGTTAATGAGGAAGTTAATGGACGTCAGACCATGACAATTTTAAACATCAATGTTATCATGTTTTGAAGTTTAAACTTTTTACTGTAAATGCAGACTGCACGTTGTGCAACATTAATAAAATAGTAATCAGTGAAATGCCTACAGGTGTACACACACACACAGGAACACAAACACGAAGCCTCACCCCAACCCACAACAACAGACATACAGCATACTATGCATGGCATTGTGTATTTTAAGAAATTGAGAAAAATTTGAATTTAGAATAGCTAGTTCAGTAGTTGGCTAGTAAATTAGTACACAAAGTATCAGTATTACAGTCACAGTATCTGTTGAAGTGAAAATTGCAATGTGTCTTTGATTTTATTGTTAATGTTACTAAGTATTAGACTCATGGTTATGGTGACGTAGGTTTCTGCTACAGTATTAGTTAAATAGACTTTTTGTTTTTACTGCTTCACTGGTAATTGTTTTAAAATTATTTCTTGGGTTGATATCAGTGATAAGAAGACGACTGGTCTGAAAGACTTGTTAATTTGTGTGAAAGACCAATGAATAATAATGTAACTGTCAAGAATTTGATGTATTCTTTTTCCTTGTTTTGTTTGCGGTTGTGATTGTAATTGATACAATACTTAAAACAGGAAAATAATTGCAAAACTAAAAGTAATAAATTAATGTATAAAATCCTATAGGTAGTTCAAGAAATGATATACGTTAATAATAATAACGACACATTTGCATTGACGTTATTGAACATCATTATAAAATATAAGACATAATTGATACTGAATAACTGATAATGATATGTGTATGTTACATTCAAAGACCTGCCAAGTGCCATACAATTATTATCTGAAAAAGAACAAGAAAATCTAACAATAATGCAGATAATTGAAGACACTGTACAACACACACATACACATGTGCAACAAATTGCAATACTTGTCCAGTGTAATGAGACCTAGAAAGTAGAATGCTATAGAATCGTCATAAAAGAAAACAACAACATCAAAAATGATCAAGGGGTTGTAGACAAGTACTTGTTTACTAGTTTACTGTTTAGTGAAGCCTATACTTGACATCATGTGTTTAACAAGGGACACAGACATACGAGTTGCCTACAGCTACAAGTACAATGGCATGCAATTGCAAATCATGTAAATTAGTTAGCATTACACAATGTACTGTTGGTATCTTCAATGACCAAAGGCAAAGATGTTTTCAGTAGCATAGAACATACACTGAAAAGTTGATGGTTTATTAATCTACAGTACCTAGACATGTTTACAAAAAAAATAGATTTTAGCCACAAATGCAGTTATGAACAAATGCCTTGGTATAATTCATCATCTTCATGTATTTCTGGGTCATTCTCCAGGAAAGGGGGCCAAAAGTGTAATGTGCAGTGCAAAATGGGAAAATATGCGTCCTGGAACATTCATTCATCATATGATCATTGATGCAGACCTGACAGTGACAAGCCCAACAATAATACATTTGCTGAAAGATTTGCTTTCAAATGATGTTGCATGCATGCCAAAAAATCTGTCAAATGGGGCCACACGAATGAAACAAGGTACATTAAAATGACACGTCACATGCTGTGTAGCCATAGGTCAGCCAGTTCTAAAAACAAAACAAACATGCCTTTAGTTTTACTAGTTTTAGAACTATAAAAAATTAGTGATGCAGCTTTATAGATCATTGAAAAATATTTCCAAAGACATCTTGATCAAACAGTTTTCCAGACACAAGTTGGGAATGCTCAGTCTTTCTTCATAAAAAAAAAGTCCATTATGACAGACTTGGTTTTATTTTTATTGAAAATACCCATTTGACTTTTACCACTCTGTAAACCTTGATGGTTATATTACTGTGGGGACAAATATAAATGGTATGTAATATAAATGGAATGCCAAAGAATAAAGCCTCCTATAAAAATGGGTTGTTCCTTCCTTGAGAATGACCCTTCTAGTTCTACACATACACACACACACACACACACAAATGCAGACTTTGTAAATTATACACCAGAGTTAAAATGTTGCAAGTCACTCAGCAGGATGTTTCTGAATGGTTTGCAGAAGAAGACCAGTGCTGTATTTGAAGTGGCAGAGGTTGTGCCTGTGATGACCAATAACTACGAAGAAAGCATTCTCAAAGGAGCAAGGGTAGGTATGACTCTACATCTTTAGTCTATGCTTTAACAGGCCTGCTCAGCTTCAGTGACTTATTTTTCATGGCTCAGCTTTGGATTGCATTACTGTGTAGCCTAGAGCTAGTAGTAGTAATAGCAGTAGTATGAATTGATGAAATGATTTAAGTCTTGAAATATTTCATTGTTTGAGTTTGACATTCAGTTATTGCAAATGTCATCATATTGGGGCACATTATCAAAACAGGCATGTCAAACTTAAAGTCTGATTGACCATACGTATCTCACACTGATGTTTGAAGAGGATTAGGAAAGCTTGAAAGACCCTGGAAGGCAGAATTCCTTGAGAGGTGGTAAAGTATGTGCTATTGTAAGAGTAAGAAGTAGCATGCACATAATTTAGCTTAGTTTAGGATCAGTGTTTAGACACGTAAGGGAACCTTTGAGTGGTACTTGATAGTTCTGGGGTCTCACCACAGGGGACCACAGTCTCTGCATCAACATAGTGTAAACTTCAGGTTTAGTGTTTTTAGTACCAGTACCATGTGAATGTTGAGGGCATGATTTGAAACAATAGCATTAATGGTCACATCTGTATTTTTTCCTGGTGTTGAAATTGTAAATGTGAGAATGAAGCTGAAAGACTGAAACTAGTGCATCTGATGCAAATTAGTTTTAGCATCTGTCACACTCACTGACTCATAGTCACACTCACAGTATCAGATCTAAAGTGGGACTCATTTTTTTTAATTGTGAAAAGAAGGAAACGTATGACATGCACATTCAGAATTGTTGTATGATCTTTTTGAAAGAGGTTCCAAAGGTGTGTATAGATTTCTGTTTTTTTTCCGGCAAACTGAACATGCCCTGTATAATAAATATACTATTTTCACAAATCAGGTTAAACCTCAGACTAGGTTTTATAGCATATATGAAGGAAGGTTGTTAACTGTGTTTAGGAGGAAGCGTATTCTTACGAGAGTTCAAGAGAGCTGCTGGAGAAGGATGTTGTGCAGTTGCATGCTCCACGCTGGCAGCCAATGAGACGGGTAAGCTTCTCTTCGTTTATGAAGGGTCCAGGTCTGAGTAAATGGCAGTGGTGTTTCTGATCTGGGCTTTGATGGGCATTTCCAAAACATGCTTCCGGTACAGAGGAAGGTATATTTTATGATACATGTCATCACCAAGCCACCACACAACAGGGTTGTATTTTTTTTACTTCTTTTTTTCTTAACAATACTAGTGTACCAGTTCAATTTCAGTATGTTTAAACTTAGTTTAAGAGAAATTCAGTGAACTGTCTTGGTGGAATATGTTTAGTGTCTTCATTTGTGTTTACTTCATAACTATTTTGGTGGAAGTTTATATTTTATGGGATAGTTGCTGTCTTCTCTCAGGATATCCTTGGTTGTACAACTGACGTGGACTACTTTCTGTGGCCGCGCAACGATATCAACCATATCGAGTGCCATGTTTTCTCCCGGTGGAAAGGGGAAAATGGTGCCTTCAGGCCCATTATGGTAAGTCCAGGCATGAGCTACTTCTAGTTTGATTGGCATACCAGTGTATCATGAGACATTGAGACATTGCTTTGGTGTAGGTAGGATGATGAGGGTTTTTAAAGACATTACATTTTTTCAATGTTGAACTTGCATTTAGCTTAGCTTTGCATTGCTGTATGCAGTTTTGAGATGGTACCTTTGTCTGTGGTCACAGTTAAGTCAGATGTGACTGAGCTGTTGCAGAGATGTTCAGTGAATGAACAAGTGAGGTAATGGTGCACATGCTCTTAACCATCTGTTTGATTAGTTGTACTATGCATGTGAATGATTCAATAGTTTTCCAGTCATACTTTCAATTTTGGGCAACTGTGAAAGGGTTGCAAAGATCAATGTGTTCTGTATTCATGGGAGTCGGGGGAAGAGGAAGACTTGAGAAGTAAAGAATTTCAAGAAATAGATATGTAGGGTGTGAGAACTGTTATATGTGTGTGTGTATTTTTACAGCATTGGTGTTGGACTTTTTTCTTCTTTGTTTTAAAACTATTCACGTTTGAACCTTTGGCTCAGTATATGCTGTGTTTAAAGTGAGATAGTCAGTGCCATCCAGTTTCCAGGCACTTTGTAGTATATTATTACATTTATGGTTTTACGATTGGTTCTCATGTGGGAGTGTCTGCAGCGCACCTTTTAAGATTGTCTTCCTTATCTCTGTATGTACTCGGGGTGTAAGGTTAGGTGCATGAGATTTTGGGGACTGCTTTTCACACAGCAGATAAATTGTGAAGTAATACCCGACTTGATGAGTAGTAATAATTACAGAGGTTTCAACACTTTCAGTATCAGAGTCCCGAGGTCCTGCTCCCTACCCCCCACAGGTTTTAACACTTTCAGGATCCAGGTCCTGCTCCACCCCCCCCCCCCCCCCCCCCCCCCCACTGGTTTTAACACTTTCAGGATCAGAGTCCACATCCTGCTCCCCACCCCCACAGAAGCTTCCTGAGTAGGTTTTATACAGGTCATGGGATTGGGGGGGGGGGGGGGGTCCACTTTGGGGATTTGAAACTTTCAATTTATAAAAAAATGTGTACAGGTTGTGGCATACTTGCAGATTTACTTCAAATCAAACTGGTCCTGTGGTTTTATGGCTATGTACCAGGTGCAAATTCTGCTAGACTGAACCTAACATGTTTTGCTGTTCTTGACAAACTCACAAAGTGTGCTGTTCTACCCAAAGATGGAAGCTGTCGCTGTCTGCTGTGGTTTCAAAAGTTTTATGGGCTGCAAATTTCTGTGTTGCAGTGTGAGTTTATGTTCAGTCAGCTTGACTATGAGCGTCAGTTGATGCGCCTACTTCCTGGACGAGAGAAGTCTGGTCTGATCATCAACAATCCGCAGCAGACTATGTTCCTCTTTGTCGACAAGCACGTCAAGCAGGTGAGCAGATTTGTTAAGCTTGAGTTCTGTCACTTGACAAATCCTTCTATACCAACTAGCCCAGGAAGCATAAGAACAGGGGGTGGCACCCAACAGCCACTGAAAAAATGTGGCATCTGATATTGGAGGGTAAAAATCTTAAGCTGGCGGGACCAACCAGTGTGGCAGCTCTAGCCACTGAGCTATGAAGAAAGACCGAAAGAAAAAAGATAAAAGCAAACTAAAAGACTGAAAGAAAAAAGGTATAAGCAAACTTGAGTAGGATCTTCCTGTGAAGTTGGATCCTACATTCTTCATTTGAGGGATCAGACGCGGTGGCTGTGACAGTTTGGCATGTTGTTGCCGTGTGTGCTTGGCGAGTGGTGGTGGTGGCATCATTTCACAAGGGGTGGGCCGCAGCACATAAACATGCACATTATCGGTGTTGCAGACAACCAAGAACAAAGTGATGCTGTTCAAGCTATCCAGTGTTTGCCTCTACATTCCACAGGTGAGAAAGAAAATGAGCGCTGTGCACTGGCTGGTTGATAGACTCCTAGTGGATTGAAGACTTATAGTGGACTGGAAGAATGCTTCAGTTGTGCACACCTGGAGGGGGAGGGGGGAACAGGAGACTATATTTTGGTGGATTGACTGGTTGGTTTTGGAAAATGTGATTGGTAGAGTTTCACTTTATTAGAATCTTAGATTGACTGTTGGTGTTTCACTTTACTGTTAGAGAGCAAATGGGGATGGGGCGGTATTAGGGGTGGTCTTCTAGGTTGTGATGCTTTGTTCTTGTTTTGCTTAGAGAATGTGACGGGTGCTTTTTCTTTCCTCCTCAGGATCAGCTGATGAGCTGGGGCATGGGAAGTGTGGATGATCTGCTGACGGCTTGCGCAGGTTCTGAGCAGGGCTAGAGCCAGCCCAGCGCGGGGTTTGCTCTGAGTGCTTTGGAACTTGCTGCTGCTGTGCCAGAGTTGCTGAAAGGACAGGCTACCCACATCCGCAAGCGCTTATCACGAGCACAAATTGTCAGATTGTTCTGTTTGACCATCACTTTATGCTGTATTTGCGATGTTGGAATGTTGGGGCTAGGATCGCAGTGCAAATGAGGGATGATCATTCACGAAACATGTCAATGATTTTAAGCGCCTGTGATGGGATCCCAGTGAGCTGCAAGTGGCTGTGCAGCTGTGGACTTTATATACATCAGTATTGTCACACCCTTTCCTCCACAAGGGAATGGTCTCAACAGGTTGGGGGCAGAGGGAGGGGAGGGGGGTCCATTAGGGAGCCAGACTTCAAAAATGCAGTTGACTTCTATAAATAAACTTGAGCCAGTTATATTCTAAATGACACTTCTAGCTTCAAAATGAGATGTTGCACAACACTAACAATGTGTTTTAGGTCTTAGTGCAAAAAAACAAAAGATTGAAGCTAGTATGATGGTTTGTACTGCTTTACTATGTCGTTGGTCTTTGGATTTGATGCCAGATCAGTTCAATAGAGCATAATTGTTTTGAGACTCCAGATTGGACACAAAATATTTTTCTATGCAAACTGTCAGGGATGGAGGATGTGCTTGTGTACTGTTTTGTTCTTCTTCTTTTTTTCACCTGCATTTTCTTCTGTTGGTTTTGTGCATGCTTTTAAGACTGATAGAGGCAGATGCTTAGAGTCAAATGATTGACTCTTGGTGATAAAAACAACAACAAAAAGAGTAAGAAAATTTTAATACAACTGGCTTCCACTGATAGAGCGACCATGCATTTGTTTGCTCTAATTAGTCTGAACTGTTTGTCTTTTGGGCCTATAGGCATCTCGTAGCTTCCAAGATCACAACCATAAAATTGTCCACCAGTCAAAGGTGTTCATTTTTTCCACCCATTACCTACTAGCAAAGTTGGGGTGGGGTAGGGGTGTAATTGGGATAAACTTGTCCATCCGTCTTTAATTATTTGGATCCATATTCACCAACTTCTGTGGTACATGCAGCTGTTGCAGATTGGTAGATGGAATAGTGGTAAAGGTTTCGGGGAGACCCTCTCCCCAAATTTATAACAAAAAGAGCCTACAGTATTAAGGGGAAACGAGCAGGGTTGTCCCTTCATTTTTTTTCTAATTTTTTTTTGCAAGCGGCCAGGAGGATGGTGGACACTTGTAAAAGTGTGATGTGGATAATGCACTTAGTACAACAACAAAAACAATTGCCATCAGTTTTATGTCAAAGGTGTACTGAAGTTTATCAGCATGTGTGTGTGTGTGTGTGTTTGAGGTGAGCAGATGGGATGAAGATTGTATCGTGTGTGTGATGAAGTGACTGCCAGTGATGGATGTATTCAAGTATAGATTGGGGGTGTGTGGTAACTCCAATTTTGTGACAGAATTGTGCAAATCAGTGTGAATGAAAAGAAGGAATTAATCTTCACTCTTTTGGGAGCGGTTGGAGCCTTTGCAGGGGCAAAATATTTTGAAAATAATAAGAGAGACATGTCAAAGAGTTGCAGTGCTTTAATGTGACAGTCACTCAAATAAAAATTGTTGACCTTAAGAAACAACTGCAGTGGTGTCAAAAATCGTCCCCCTCCCCCTCGCCCCCACCCTTTTTTTTTCTTTCTCCCCAAGTCGTCAGTATACTTTAATCGTCCCTCAAATGGCAATTCAGAATTGTGTGCATGTGAATAGTTTGTATTTTTTTTAGTTGTCGGGTTTGCATAGCTTTGCTTGCTTGTCAAACCAAGATGGCTTTGGGATCTTCACAGTGAGTAAATGTGACAATGTGTACTGAAATATCATGAATTTGCTCAACAGTGTAACATGTTCTTATGTTTTTACTGGGTACACACTATTTACCTGCTGTTACTGTAAATAGTTGATGATTTGGCGGGGGAGGGGTAAAGGCATGGGGGTGGCGGGGAGGGCAAGAAAGCAGAACTAATTCCAGGCTGCTGTAAGGTGCAATGTGTAGAGGAAGGGAGTAGAGCCAGGATAGCACCCTGAGGATCCCTGCTGTTTTGCGGCACTAGTTCAACAGAGGAATGATTTGTTTTTTTGTTTGTGTTTCACCAAAAAAAGGTCATCTTTTTATCAGCTCATGCCACAGTACTGGACCCCCTGTTCTGGGGAAACCACTTGAAACGTTGCACAGCTTCTTTCATGGGTCTGTTTTGGGAGGCACTGGCCGCAGTTTGGTGATGAAAGGTTTGGTGAAATAGAGAAGGGATCTTTTCAACTCCTAATTACATGAAGATGCTTGATTCGTTTTCAACAGTTGATTTACACTGAAATTTGGGCACAGTGCTTTTGGGGGTGGGGGATGGGGGGATTTTAATTTTTGAACCAAAGAAAAATGGTACCAGGTGCGAATTTAGTTGAGATGACAACTGTTTTAAACCATTCTGGTGTTAATGCGGTGTTGGTAAGGTTTGCAGTTTGTTTTGGTGTGTGTAAGTACATGGATGTCCTGTGACTGGCAAGAAAAGTCTGCAAAGAACTAGTTCCCAGTATTGCTCCATGGTACACCTGACCTGCGCTTATGTTTACTTGCAACATTTGCCACGACAGAATCTTTCAGATCCACATGCGGTTGATGCCCCTTTAATATCTGTAATTTTTGTTGTTGTTGCCAGAACAGCAGTTGTGTTCATGACCTTCCTGTTTGGTAGTGAACATGCCAGTCCCGGCTGCTTCCAGGAATCATTCAGAGTGACCGACGGGGAAGCATTCTTTAACCATTCCATACAAATCCTGTGGGTTGAAATCACTTCTGCAGCCTTGCACTATTGCCCCCTTGGTGGCAGAGAACATTGCTGTGTCCTTGCAGATAGATGTATGTGTACCAAGGTACATTTGGTTTCTAATTTCAAGTAATGGCTTGATTGCACAACCTCAGTTTGGCACACACTGCTATTAAAGGTGCATTTGCTACAGTAAGCCATTGTGAGTGCTGTAAAGCAGGTGGCCAGGGATTGCTGTGGCGATGCAACCTGTTGGCATGGTGTATGTTAGGGTGGTTATCTATTTCACCTGCCTGTACCTGTGGGAATCTTACTCTCTGTTCAAAAGGGGGCAGTGACTTGCATCACATCTGAGATTAGTGAGGTGCTGACGTTTGAAGTGTCCATTGAGTTGATGGGGGTAAAAAAATACTGATTGCTATCACATGGAAACTGTTTTTTTTAACCTTTGGGTGAAATGAACTACAAAAGGCATTTCCTAGCTGCTGTTTGTGCGCAGCTTTCACCAGACGTACTCGTCACACAGGGCCAACACAGGAATGGGGGTGTGGGGTGGGGAGAAGATAGGAAGGCGCATGCATTTCTATGCGACTAGGTTGAAATCTGGATTAACAGTTTCTTTGGTTTGCCAGGTTCCATTGCCAAACTGTCCTTGCATTTCTTATTTATTTCACTCTTGTTTTTTATTACTGCGAGTTGCTTCTTATCAGTTTATTTTTGACCACTTCTACGTCCATGAGGCTTAAAAATGGCATCCTACTGTGCATAATTTGGACAGCTGGAGTGGACAAGATTGTTGGCTTTGTCCACTCTGGAAGAGCAGAGTGGTGCCCGCTACGGTCTTTATTTCTGTCATTATTCCCATTCTGATAGCCAAGTTAATGGTGCTCTTAGACTGAACCTGCAAAGGAAGTCTTGTTCATTCAAAACAGACTGCGACACTTACATTGTTGAATTCTGAAACATTTCCATATATGGCAGATTAAAAACTTGAACCACGTTGTTGTCTCTGTTGTTGATGTGAATCAGTTGGTTGAGGTAACTTGCTGCAGTTCAAATAGTGGTGTCTTTCTGTGTTGCTGTTGTCAGGTTAGAGCACTGTGTAGAGAACATGGAGTAAATCAGGCATTTCCACATAGTGTTTGGCAGATCAGCATCTTGTAAATCTTTCACTCAAAGCCATTGGCTCACCTTCACCCTTCACGTGCAGCAAAAATGCTTTCTTTTCAAATATAACCTTTCTGTGATGGAGAGGAGCTTGAAAATTTAACTGGGTACAATGAACAGATGTATTAATTCTATTATTGCAAAACATCTTGAGCAGAAATGAGTTGGTGGTGCCTCCTAGTTCTACTTTATTGCATGCTGCACACCCGACAAATCAGAAAAGTACATCAACTATGAAATAATTATGTGACGCTAAAACATACACCGGTGTAACTCTAGTAAAGATTCAGTTTCAATTGAAACATCAAGTCTTGAAAAGTGCATTTACACTGTCTTTATTGCATTGAATTTAGGGACCATGCCGTGACATAAAAGGCAATGAGGAAGGAGAAGCTGCCATACTGTTTTGTACATGTATGTATTTGCAGATGTGAAAGGCACACAACAGAATATTCAGTACATTCTCTCGCAATGAAGGCTGTCGACATGCCGCCGCCCCCACCCCCCCCCACCCCCCGCAATGAAGGCTGTTGATACACAATACACATGTGGATCACATCCCCCCCCCCCCCCCCCCCACCACCATAAGCTTCATGTACATTGCCTGATTTACTTATAATACCATTATCGCATCACAGGCAGGGAGGAAGAAAGACAAAGAAATAGCAGTATTCAGTGTGTGGAACAAAATTAACCTTAGAATCTGACATTATGAAGACGTACTAAACATGCATAGTCAGTTACTTGTCATATTTATGAATTCAAAACGTAAAACGACCCAAGCATGTAGAACAACCAGTCAAAGCATACACCATGGCTTAATCAACAAACTGGAATGCAAGCGCTTACATACTGTCAAAACAGTCTGAGTCCATATAATAACAAAAAGTTGCTTGCATGTGCACACGGTTGTACACAGTACCATATACAATGGACAGAGGTTCCGCTGCATAATTTTCTACTAAGAATTGTTTAACTATCCATAATCCTGCCCACCCTAACAGCCTGCACAGCCTCTGGAAACGCGAGTAGTCCATATAAACCCTGCTCACTCCAAAGGTCAAAAATACAACACAGCCTCAGAAAACCCTGGGTCGCCCATAACAACCCTGCCTACTCTAGTGGTCAGAAATACATAAACAGCCTCAGAAAACCAAAAACATACACAAGCACCAAACACAAATTTTCAAAAGTCCCTTCAGTATTACGCCTGTTAAAAGAATATGTAAGGCTAGGACAAGCCCCGTCACAAGCAAATACACATTTCCAAAGTAGACGTGACGTGAGACCCACATTGCAGGCTTGACTGGGAACTGTAGTCTCTTTAGACAGGAGACCCACATCACAGGCCTGACTGTGAACGCTGCGCAAGGGAACAGTGGTCATTTTCTGTGTTCAAATTGAGATGCACGTGGCAGGCTTGACTGTGGATGCTGTGTACAGGAACTGTGGTCTCTTTTTGTGCGCTGACAGAAGACATGAGGCTTGACTGTGAATGCTGCGTGCAGCAACTGCAGTCACTTCCTGTGCACTGACAGAAGAGACATGAGGCTTGACTGGGAATGCTGTGTGCAGCAACTGCAGTTACTTCCCATGCGCTGACAGAAGAGACATGAGGCTTGACCGGGAATGCTGTCTGAAAAACTGGTCACTTTCTGTCCGCTGACAGAAAAGACATGAGGCATGGCTGGAGTGCCGAAAGGGGAATGTCCGGGGGTCCGCTGTAAAATGGGCCTGGCAAGGAAGCAGCACTCTGGGCACTGGAACAGTCGCCCATGACCTTCAGTGCTGGCAGGAAGCTGCAAAGAAAATGAGTATGGCAGCTGTTTGGACACGTAGGCTTGCATTCAAAACAGGAAAAACATACATTTGCAGACCTGCCTACCTTTCCGGTCTCTCCGTAATATTTCCGGACAGACACCCCGAACTACGGCATTCCGGAGACACGGTCAAACTTTCCGCTGGCTGACCGAGTCAGCCAGATTTTTGTTTTCTTCCCCCCTCCCCTCCCCCCCTCGCTGAACTTGTATTAGTTCGCTTGCACCGAAGCATTTGCATAACTTGCGCATGCGTAGTGTCAACTGAAAAAGTCTGTAGTTCGTTTCGTCTAGTTGCAATCCTATTTGCATGAGCCGATCCATACGTTTTACGTTCCCGCTTCCCGTCTGAGCTGGATTTGAAAATTTCGCGAAACGTGATGGCGAGTAAGAGAACGAGCGAAGTGCCTAGCCGAGACGCCAAGAAGCCAAGGATTTTACAGAAGTTTCTACATTACAATTTACAGCAATAGTGTTGATAGAAGTAGAAAATATTAGGGGTAATGATCACTGAACATCTTGATATAAAATTCAGTTACGTGACGATGTGATGCATTCCTGACAGAATCCTTAAATTTCCTGAGAAGTCATGTTTTTGGGCCCTAGTTTCCTGAAAGGGCTTTTTATGGGTAGGCAGGTCTGCATTTGTGGCAATTTTTGCTCTTCTTGTGCCCTTGGAAGCAGATCAAGGTCAATGGACCAAGTATGACTGTGTAAAGCCTGACAGAGGTGATAAAATACAGCCTCTCAGTCTCCCATCTGGCTTAAACAGCACCAAAAAGGGGGAAAAGTTAATGTTAAAGATTTTTTAAGCAGAAAATGAATCATTTCCTTTTTTTACATGAGCCAGTTATCAAAACCATTAGGTTTGTGGTTGTGTCCATACGTTATTACGATACATATAACTTTTGTACAGTTTCAACTTGATTGAGTAAGGCCTTGTCACAGGAAATACAATTTTCAGTTCCATGCTTCTGATGATGCTGAGACCAGAAATTTGATCAGGGTCACCAACTTCCTGGAAAATATGGGATAGCCACATCTTGGAAGGCTTCTCTAACATCCCCAAACTTGTTATGGGGTGTCAAAGTTGAAGACAAATGTGCTTTGCATGTAGCTTGTTAAACAAGTTTTATGCACTTTTAAACTTAAAAATGACACCACTGGAGCATTATTGATGGTGTAAATTGTGGGATTTTTTTCCCTCTGTTTTTGTCATGTCTACACTGAAGGAGCCTTTGGCAAGATCGCAACAACAACAAAACAAAAAAATCAAGTGCAAGAGGTCTTAAGAGGCATGACCAAAAGTTCATTTATGTGGAAACCTGAACAGAAAGGTTTTTAGAAGAGAAAAAAAAAGCAGCTTTGAAAGATGCTGTCTGATCATTGTGCTCTTTCGTCAGAGGTTCCACTGAAATGCAGCAGTTCTCACCTTTTCCATGATGGGAGAAGAGAAAAGACTTCAGATGCATAGTCTGGAAGGGCTTGACCCTGAAACAGATTCAACATCTAAACGCACGTTTAGCACAAAATAATAACAACAGAATTTACAGAGCATATTCAGAGGCTCAAAGCACTTTACAACTGAATGAAAAACATGCAACATGCAAATACCCATTTATAAATCAATGGTATATAAACAAACACACATAAAAAATTATAAATATTTCCATACAAAACATGGTAAAATACACGCACACACATTATTGTGTGCACGCATGTGTACCCACAGACAGGATCATGTGCACACACACTACCAATAAAGAACATGCACCCGCGCACACACACGGCTGAGAAGGACATTGGGGAAAGACAAAAAAGGTAAGTTTTAAAGACTTGTTTGAAGGCTGGGCTAGAAGAACACAGAACACACACAGAAGGTTAAAAAGAGTGCCCTATCAACTTAAATCTTTCAACTGTTGCACATAAACAAATATATCTTGTGTATCATCAATGATCAACACTTAACAGTGGCAGTGTACCTGCAGCATATTATAAATGATTAACACCAAACAGTGGCAGTGTACCTGCAGCATATTATGAACGATTAACACCAAACAGTGGCAGCGTACCTGCAGCACATTATCAACAATTAACCCCTTCACTGCCCCAGCCTGTAAAATTTCCAGGCTGAAAGATGCACGGATGCGCCTGCAAACAGTTTATTTTCTGATCCTATAACAATCTACTTTCAATGCTATGTGTTTTGATGAAAATCATTTCACACGCCAGTGTGAAAAAGAACACAAAAATGCTGAAGTGTTTCAGATTTCGCACTTTTATTGGTTGTTTTTAAGCAATATCATGGCAGTGAAGGGGTTAACACCAAACAGTTGGGTACGTACCTGCAGCAGATGCTGTAAGAGCAGGAAGAAGAGTGAGGTGTGCTGTGGAGTGTTGGTGCCCACCTGCTGCAGCAGCCGGATGGCCTCTGACCACTGGTTGTGGCGCAGCAGGAACCTCAAAGCAAGCTCCGGACCCTGGTCGCTGGCTCTGAGCACATCAAACCATTGTTGAAAACTGAGCGGAAATCACTTCACACTTTGGGTACAGGTTCCAAGGTTACTTGTATACAAGCAGCAACCAAACGCTTGCTGTGGCTGGGTTTCTTGCATACAAGCAACACCTGAGCACTCACTGTGGCCGGGTTACTTGTGTACAAGCAACAGTGGAGCGCTCACTGTAATTGAGTTGCTTGTACGCAAGCAACAGCCAAGCGCTTGCTGTTTCTTGGTTACTTTCATACGAGTAACAGGCAAACATTCACTGTGGCTGGGCTACTTTCATACGAGTAACAGGCAAACATTCACTGTGGCTGGGTTACTTTCATATGAGTAACAGCCAAACATTCACTGTGGCTGGGTTATTTTTATACGAGTAACAGCCAAACAATCACTGTGGCTGGGTTACCTGTGTACAATGCTAGAGCACTTGCTGTGGCTGAGGTCCCTGGATTCAACTAACAGCCAAGCGCTTGCTTTGGCCTGGTTACTGGTGCACAAGTAACGCCTAGTTACAGGTATTCAGCTCCTGCTTTTCTATTGCCCTGTGTCTCAGTGTATGTGTGTGTGTTGTTGAAAAATGTGGAAAAACAGCACATTTCTTGGGAGGAGAAGAAGAAGATGGAGAGAGTCCTATACCCTTCATAAACAGCCTGTTGAGTGCATCAGTCCCACCCGGAGCCGAATCCGATTTTTGGCCCACAATGCTAAGCAGAGAGCAGAATGGTTATGAAAACCCTGATCCTGGTGAAAATTGTGGAAAAACAGCACGTTTCTTGTGATATCACAGTGGCTGGCTCAGGACAGCAGATAGGTACAAGGAGGAGTTCAATTCTCTTTCTTTTCAGGCTGAAACTATCAACCAAAGTAGGGCAGATCACAGACAGAGAGTACAATCATAGGGACCCTCGTAGCAGCTGGACTGTTTCGTGAGATATCTGAAAACCAGTCAGCAGTTGCTGCTGCTGTTTTCATAATCTGAAACAGAATGAGGCCCTGAGCACTTGTGTGGCAGCTCATCTGCAAGCAGTGAACACAAAATTTATGTTCCCCACTAAAGCAACTGAAGAGAATGCGGGTCAGCCCGTCTAATCATCCAGTTAGTTATTCAAATGACCTCTTTACTGAAATAGGTGTTCACATTTTTGCCAAGAACAGACACAAAATTATCTTCTTTATTCTTTCTTATGTGTGTGTGAGTGTGTGTGTGTTCAGAATCCTATATTTAAAAAAAAAATGATGGCAAAGAAATAGGCATGACACTATTTGAGCAAAGCCCTCTAAAATATTGTACGCTAACTAAGCAACAGCCTTCAATGGCAACTAAACAGTAATTGGAAAAATACACACATTCAGGTGTTACAGTATTAAAAACAACAAAGAAAAAACTGTGATGTAAAAATTACCCCAAGAGAATGATCTGAGCTTTTGCACAGGCAGCTTTCTCTGGATGCCTGGAATTGTTTGGCTCTGGCAGACACTCCAGGGCGCGCATGTAATACTGCAGCTGAGGATCAGAACAACAACATAAACCTTTGGGATGAGACGGAAACTCACGATCCTGTGGCCATTCAACAGATTGACTGGGCAGATTGTCATCATCATTGAGAAGCAGGAAAGGTTTTGCAGGCATGGTAAAAATCTGCAGAAATTCTGCCATGTGGTATGAATCTCTGATTGATTGATGATCACTTTCATATAGTGCTATTCTCCACATGTAAATGAGGACAAGTATTACTGTTAACACAGCTGTGGGAACTGCTTGTTTCCCCAATCAAAATTGTCCATGAAAAATAGCAAGTTACACCCCACCCCAGCCCACCCATCCCAAAAACAACAACAACAAACACCAAATACCCACTAACATCAACAAAGTCCATCCATAAAGAAGCTAATTCAACCAGAAATGTGTGCACTGTAAAAACAGTAAAAGTATCTGTTACATGATATGGGGACTTGAATATATAAAATAAATACCAGCTTGAAAACCTGATTCACCCCATCTCTGCAGCTCTTAATACAGTGAAACCTCTGGTGAAAGACCACCTTGATGTGAGGCCATCCCTCTCTTAACTTTCAGACCACTGTTTTCTTTCTGGACCTTTCCCTCCATATGTCCAAGGAGGTGAAACACTTACCAAGGACCACCCCTCTTTTAACTTTCAGACTACTTTTTTCCGAAACCTTTCCCCTAATAGGTCGATGTGGATGAAACGCTAACCAAAGACTACCGCTCTTTTCACTTTCATACCACTTTTTTCTGAAGCCTTTCCCTTAATGCATCCATGGGGATGAAATCCTTACCAAGGACCACTCCTTTTTAACTTTCAGACCACCTTTTTTCTGAAACCTTTCCCCTGACATGTCCATTGAGATGAAATGCTAACCTTCAATGCTGACTCCTTCAACTCTCAGGCCACTTTATTTTTTGAAACCTTTCCTTTGGTATATCCATGCTGATGAAATGCTAACCATGGGCCACCCCTCCTTTCAGACCACTCTTTTCTGAAACCTTTCCCTTGATAAGTCAACGGGGATGAAACACTAACCAAGGACCACCCCTCTCTTAACCCTCAGACCACCTTTTTGCTGAAGCCTTTCCCCTCAATATTTCCAAATAGTTGAAACGCTTGCAAAGGACCACCCCTTTTTTAAGACAGCTTTTGCCCGATCTTTAGGGTGGTCACAGAACAGGTTCTCCTCTGAAGACTGAGTGTGGCTGCCCATGTGGAAGGGTAATACTAAAAAACACTGAAGACCGAGTGTGGCTGCCCATGTGGAAGGGTAATAATAAAAAACACTGAAGACTGAGTGTGGCTGCCCATGTGGAAGGGTAATAATAAAAAACACTGAAGACTGAGTGTGGCTGCCCATGTGGAAGGGTAATACTAAAAAACACTGAAGACTGAGTGTGGCTGCCCATGTGGAAGGGTAATACTAAAAAACACTGAAGACTGAGTGTGGCTGCCCATGTGGAAGGGTAATACTAAAAAACACTGAAGACCGAGTGTGGCTGCCCATGTGGAAGCGTAATACTGAAAAACAGTCATGCACACAATCTTGCAACCCTATGGACTGCATTGGTCAATGTACAATTAATACACACACTGGGTGACCACCAGAGTGTCCAGCTGGGGAACGCTGCACAAATAACAGGGGTTCCTACACAGAAAACAGGGGTTCCAATGTACATATAATATACATTTGACAACCAGTAATCAATGACCATTTACATAACCACAGCCAATCATCACTTACCATGTGTTTTTTCCTGACAAAAGCAGACACTCCCACTGCCTGCTCCCTGACGGCCTGAGCATTACGCACAAATGGAACCTTAGGGAGATGAACATTTGGAGAAAAACGTTACACAATGGTCCTGATATATTGTGCCATCATCTTATCCTGCCCTGTTTATCTACAGTCAGTTTCACTAGGATTATGTCATCATCTTATCCTGCCCTGTTTATTTACAGTCAGCTTCACTAGTATTATGTCATCTTATCCTGCCCTGTTTATCTACAGTC
>JABMCL010001737.1:285000-375000 GCA_018857735.1 Alviniconcha marisindica | reverse complement strand
TTGCAGCTATGAGTATAATGAAAGGTTGAACAAGCAATGCATTACTCAAAGAAAAGACAAAACAGGAAAGGCCAGCGCAGTGCTAAGTGCTCCGGCTAACAGAATTATGATGTCACATGAATAAGATTACGATTTCAGGGTTTGATTATAATAATCACCAAGCAGTAATTCACTGAAGCCTCATAAACAAAGCTGTACATATCTTACTGGTACAAGCAATCAATCAATCCAAAGATGAATATTACAAACACATGCACACGCAAGCACACACACACATGTATGCTTACACACATTCACAAACACATACTTACACACAATCACAAACACACACCACAAAGACACTGACACACATAAAAAAACAACAACACATATTCAACCATGTCCACACACTGACCAACAGTCTCTGAGAGTTTCATGTAGACACACACACACCATAAAGACATTGACACACACACACACACACACACACACAAAAAAACACGTACACACTAAACCATGCCCATTCACTGACCAACAGTCTCTGAGAGTTTCATGTACACACACACACCATAAAGACATTGACACACACACACACACACAAAAACGTACACACTAAACCATGCCCATTCACTGACCAACAGTCTCCGAGAGTTGTGAGCGTGGCTGGTGGCCCTGAAGATCTGTCCACTTCTTGTGCAGGGCCCACAGCTGGTCAGAGATGTGCTGGCCTGGATTCTCCTCTCTTTGCTGTTCATGGAAACCGGCATCAGTCATTGGTAACCTAGCTAGCTCATCAGTCAACAAAACGTTTGCACCATCTAACTGCAAGTTAGTCAAACACAAGTGGAAATGATCCCCCCAAACTATGTTATTTATTTATTTATTTTATACATGGCTAATTGTAATGTTTTGTCTCTTTGTTAATGCACTGTATGAATCGAACACCACCAACACAATTTCCTGTGTACATTTAACATGTCACTGGTGAATAAATATCCTTGTATGACTAAAAAGTGAATTCATCTAGAGAATGAGTTGTAGCTCCAAGCATTAACTGCATTAACATGCTTAGTGGAACATCAGAATTAAATCTATCATGTCGTTATGCCAAAACTTTGGTTAGATTTGATGATTCATTAAAAGTGTATTTAAACACACACACACACACACAAATCCACTAAATTTTAGATCAATTTTCAAAAGTGTACATATGCATCAAAATCAGTAGGACAAACAGGCAGCTGAAGGTATAGTACAAATGACCCACATGGTTAGAAAAATCATTCTGGAAAACTGAACTCAAACCATATCTGTCTATCCCACCTGTGTCAAAAGAGCAACTTGCAAGGCATCCGTCTGAAAATGTTTGTCGCCAGGCAGGCCGTGATGCTCTGATGCAGTCCTGCTGACTATCTTACCCCCCTGCACATGTAGTAACAAAAATAACAGTAAGCATTTGAAACAAAATGTAGGTTTCTGTGTTGGCTTATACCTGCCTTTTCCCCCTCTCTTAGTTTTTATTATTACTATTATTACTGTTCTGTTCTTAATTTCAAGCCAATGTATATCTCTTGTCTTCAGAAAGATTTCTGAAAGTCTGAGTGTCAAAAACGTTTTACATGCTCTGCTTGGGTTTGTTTTAGCTCAGCCAAAAAAATATTTTTTAATGCACAACCAACACCTCTCACCTGCACCACAGTGACACCTGAAGAGGTTACCATGGCAGCCAGAATAGTTGGGGACCGGACACAGGCTAGCTTGAGGATAGTGACACCCTGCTCCATCTCTAGCTCATGCATAAGATTTCCTTCCGCTGCACTGTAAAGTCTGCAGTGAAAGATATAGTTAAAAACAGCTTAACATCTAGCAGGACTACTTTTCTGTTTTTAAGTAACGTGGCTGGTGGTAGTGGGGGGGGGGTTTGTGGGATGTGGAATCAGGGCAATATATATTTAAATACATATATTCTGGTCATCACTGATTCTCTTAAAACAACACAATTTTGAGGGAGAAACAAACCAATCACCATCACCATCCACCACCATTTTGAAAACCAAACCACCCAAATCTGCCCTGGTTTCAAGCATCAAAGACAGTTCTGAGCCTCAGTGTTGTCATCAGTGTTCAAAATCAGGACAGATTTTAACTGAATAGAATTTAGGCCAGCAGAGTGACCTAAAGACTGAGAGTTCAGGAGCTGTGTGAAAGTCAAGGTGGCCGTCCTGGGCTTCCCGTCCCTAATAATCTATACCGTCTCTGTGGAAGTAAAGAACGTTGAACTCGAACTAAAGAGTAACCTACAGATAATAATTCCACAGTAGTTTAATTTTTTCTCTCTCTTAGCTCCTAATAAACATCTTATAGTCTTTAGTTAGCTTGCACCACTGAGGGTGTTAGCACCACTGAAAGTGTCCACGTAGCAGATGCTTTCTCAGCTGACAAAACTGTGAGCGCAAACATGCATGCATCCTAAATGCCAGAAGAGCTGTATCTACCTAACAGTGCTGGTACCAGTCACAAGGGCAATGATGTTCTTGTGAACACTCCAGACATCACTGGCTTTGTCTGTTTGCAACAGCTGTTCTGGCATTGGAATCTTCATGGAGTCAACAGCTACTGACTGTTCTGCCTCTGAAAGAAGAGCACGCAGGAATTACAACTTACAACAAGCACACTCACCGGGGAATAGCGCTGTAGAAAATTTATGTATTATTATTGTTATCAACCACTGAACACAAAATCAACAACATTCTCAATAGCTGCCATCCTTTGTGATGTGCTCAATGTAAATCCATACTGTAAGTGTATGTTATTGGTACAATCGCAATTAAAACTTACACTGAACACAGAAATCTACTCCTAAAATGTACCCAATGTTTGGCGAGAAGGTAGCGTGTGCAACTGTTTCCCCACACATGTACATACTGCCGTATACACAAGTAATATGATAATAATAATACAAAATTATTTATGGCAACCCATCTGCTAAGACTGTAAGAGCCTGGAGTGCTTACAAAGGCCTACAGATAAGAGAATCACACACACACCACAATGACACATGCATGCATGTGCTTGTGCACACACACACACACACATACGCTCACATATGCACACACGTGCATGCTTGTACACACACACACAAAACACAACAACAACCACATACACACACATATGCACACCCACACACTCACATGCATACACACAGAGACATTGTATGTGTTTATACATTTTTCTGCAGCTTTTTGTACGGCACATTGTGCCCTAGATCTTGCTAGGGATCATGCGCCATAGAAATGTCCATTATTATTATTATTATTATGTACACACAGTGTTACCACACACTCCAATAGCTGCACTCTGACCTCATGGATTTCAATATTGGAGTTTGTCATGTCAAGAAAAGTGTGATAGCAGAGTGTAATCCTGACAAGGAACTCTTAATGCAACAAACAGATGTTTTGCTTAGCCCTGCCGTTCTGGCTAAGAGACAATTAGATGCAAACGATGACAATTCAAACCTCTGATCAGGGCCTCAACAAAGAAGTATATATTGGAGCAGCAGATTCATACATTAAATCATGTCAGAATTATATGTATATGGTACACAGTGCTTTTTCTCTTTGCCATGATAGACTTGTGAGAAAGAAGGAAAATAATCAGTCATACCTTGTTTATTACTGCCTGAAAGGAAACTCTAAAGTACTGTCCAGTCTCTGTTAGAACTTGCATCCAATAACCTTGGGAGACCAAATCCAGGTTTAGAAAAGTTTGTTTCTGTCTCCAAAAAAAGACCATGAGAAAGAAGATCATTTTGTAAGTACCTATATCAGATCTCTGCTTGCTGTCTGCAACACGAAACGACTGGACGACTCCATCCGAATGCAACAGCAGAACATGTCCAGTGACACAGTCCTTTTTTGCTCCTAGGTCAGCAACTGAGAAAGACACCTGACAAAGAGACATTGACAAGCAAAAACAATCAAACCACCCGACAAAGAGACACTGACAAGCAAAACAATCAAACTACCTGACAGAGACATTGACAAACAAAAACAATCAAACCACCTGACAAAGAGACACTGACAAACAAAAACAATCAAACCACCTGACAAAGAGACATTGACAAACAAAAACAATCAAACCACATGACAAAGAGACACTGACAAACAAAAACAATCAAACCACCTGACAAAGAGACACTGACAAACAAAAACAATCAAATCACCTGACAAAGAGACACTGACAAACAAAAACAATCAAATCACCTGACAAAGAGACATTGACAAAAAAATCACAATCAAAGCACCTGACACAGAGACACTGACAAACAAAAACAATCAAACCAGTTTGCACTGACACAAGGTGGTGTGGCTAAGCTGAGCAGGATTAGGTGTAGAGAAGAGAGAACTGTGGAAAGAGGAAGTGCTAGATGATCTTCCTTGAAGGAATGAGAGAGGGTCATCGTCAGTCAGACGAACACTGGAACTGTTCCAAAGGCAATGTTGTGGAAACTTCTGAGAGATGGGATGGAGTGCATGTGGGCTTTTCTGAGTGCATAGATACCGCCTTGAACTGAACTGTAGAGAGACGGCAGGTTCAAATCCCAGCATGGGCACTAACCTCCTTCTCCCCTAAATCCCTCCCCGTCTACCCCCACTCTAAGTCTCCTGGTGGTGGGCTCAGGGTCCAGTTCTTCAGATGAGAAGCCCCCTCCTCTGCCCCTTCTGAAATGTGTTCCCATGTTTTGGTTGAGACTTTATATGAACCAAGGTCCCCGAAATGTGTTCCCATGTTTTGGATGAGACTTTATATGAACCAAGGTCCCCGAAATGTGTTCCCATGTTTTGGATGAGACTTTATATGAACCAAGGTCCCCGAAATGTGTTCCCATGTTTTGGATGAGACTTTATATCAACCCAGGTCCCTGAAATGTGTTCCCATGTTTTGGATGAGACTGTATATAAACCAAAGTCCACGAAATGTATTCCCATGTTTTGGAAAGGTCCATGAAATGTGTTCCCATGTTTTGGATGAAACTTTACATTTACCAAGGTCCCTGAAATGTGTGCCCATGTTCTGGATGAGACTTTATATGAAGCAAGGTCCCTGAAATGTGATCCCTGTGTTTTGGATGGGTCCCCAAAATGTGGTCCAATGTTTTGGATGAAACTTCATATCAACCAAGGTCCCCCATGCATATATATATGTCCCACGTGTGAGCCCATGTTTTGGTTGAGACTATACATAAACCAAGGTCCCCAGTGTGTATGCACATGCAAAAAGATCACATATGCAGGTTACAGATCCTGTAGTCAATGTCAAGAGTCTGGTGGATTAAAGAAACGGAAAAACAGCCCAGCACGCACCAAAAGTGCCAGTCTTTATAATGTTGAAGTTGGACACAACATGCAATAACACAAAGAAGGGATGTGTGTACATCATTACGGAACCCATGGCAGTGGGAAAAATCTGCAGAAAAATTCCACCCATATCAGGACAATGGGAAGATGATTTGACTGCAGAGGTTCATCACATGTCAACCAAAATCCCTTGTTTTTCCATTACCTTACAAAAAAAAAAACCAAGATCAAACCATTCAAGGTCACTAATATATCTAACAAACCAAACCTGAGACAAATCTGAAAGACAGTTGAGAAGAACTTCGGAGAAAGTGAGTGGACTGCGCATGTCATGCTGATCTCTCACTGTACTGCCAACGATGGTTGCTATGGACACCAGTTCCAGAACGCTGGGTCTCCAGAATATGCACATTCTTGTTTGGTTCTCCTTGTACCTGATGCACATCAAAACGAGAAAGAAATCCATTAACAAAACAAGATAGTTAGTTAGTTCTTCGGACTTTAACAACCTGTCAACCACATAGGTTCATCTCTGCAAATCACACAAAGTTCTTTAACACAAGTCACTACATCTTAAGTCTGTTTAATTCAATACTACAATGTCAAAAACCAACTATCTATCAAAGCATAGTAATGCATCTTTTGGTACACATTTGTATTCCACAGGCACCTGCAAAATCACTTGTGACTATGAGCAAGGTGACTTTATTCTGTGGGCTCACATGGGAGACCAAATCTAATGCAGCTAAAAACAATAGGGAGACAGTTTGGAAAAGAATAAAGGCAAATGGACCAAGAAAGCAGAAATTAGGACAAGGGAGAAATTCTTGGCAGCAGGTGAAGCGCGCGTGGCTATATTCTGACCTCCTGCGGGCTTTAAAGGGAGAACATCCGTGAGGCCTGGTTTCTCAAAAGAGGGGACCTTAATTTTTGTGTCTGTGGTACTCCACTGTGGGCCAACAAAATGATATACTTTATATATACTTCTCTCTTCGCCCTGATATAACTGCACTGGTTGACTGGTTTATTCCCTTTATTCCATACAGCAAAGTAAAATAGAAAAAAACTGGTTTTCTTTCCTGAAACATGCCATCATCACCTGAACTCAAATCGACACTCAAACTGGCCTTCTGGACCTAGCTCTGATCCCCTTCCCCCTCCCATCACTTGTTGAGTGCCATGGCACCATCATAATTGACCAATTGATTGATGATCGCTTATATAGCGCTACTCTCCACTCTCTTGAACAGACTCACTGCGCTGCATGTGATTCTACATGAGTGACTATCTGTTTAGAGCACGTTTTTTTAAATCTCCACCCAAGAGTAATCTCTCACAATGGTGCCTTCCAAGCTGATGAACGGCAGTTTGGAGAGGGTCTGTGCTGACAGAGAACTCATCCAGTCAGTCTTTATGCATTTTATTGCTGAAAATCATTTGCTGCTGTGGAAAGTGGCAGGAGCAAGACAATCTTGGCCAGCATGAGGATGTTGGGGGTAGTCCTACACCTGGTCTTGATCCTGCAGCCAGTTCTCCCAGAGTGGCAAGAGGATCAAAACAATCCTGGCCAGCATGAGGATGTTAGGGGTAGTCCTACACCTGGTCTTGATCCTGCAGCCAGTTCTCCCAGAGTGGCAAGAGGATTAACACAATCTGGGCCAGAATGAGGATGTTGGGGTAGTCCTGCACCTGGTCTTGATCCTGCAGCCAGTTCTCCCAGAGTGGCAAGAGGATTAACACAATCTGGGCCAGAATGAGGATGTTAGGGTAGTCCTACACCTGGTCTTGATCCTGCAGCCAGTTCTCCCACAGCTTGCTCTGCCCCCCCCTGCAGGCATCCTCATCACTGCCACCATGACGCGCTTTGAATATCCACCGAAGTGGTTATTCAGCGCATTTCCCAACTTGTGCCCCCCTTTTAACTGGCCAGTTGCATGCCCCTTTTCACGGGTTTTTCATGCAGGGCATATTTTACAGCAGGCAATTATGTAACTGCATCATGGCTATTGCTCCCATTTAGATCTAACACGACAGCAAAATGGTCGGTTAGAGTCCAGATATAATCATCCCTGAAAGTTGCCAGGATTTCTCGTCCGCTGGCCACTGATGGTGGTCTGTCAGCTTTAGAGCACTCTGCAGGAAAGCTTGTATCTCCAGGCAGTTCTTCACAATGCTGAAGTTGGACACAACACAGACGAAGAAGCAGACTTCTCAAGATACATACCTGGGCACAATGAGCAGTCCATTGTCCAGAGGCAGGAGGTCAGAGGCTGGACAGTCTTGTACAATCACAAATGATGCTTCCTGTTTCTTCTTCTGTGTATCTTGGACACCTGGATCACATACCCGGTAGATACTGATACTAGTGATAGAAATGGACAAGAGAAAAATCTGAAAGTGTCATCAATTTTACCAAAAAAATTCTTATATTGCATTTTATTGGTTATTTTCTTTACATTTTATTGTCTCTTCTTTATCACTAATTATTTCTTTTCTATTATTTAAAAAATATTATTATTACAGAACAGAAATACAATGTGAGGGTCAATAAAAACACATCTCTCACTGGTAAAATTCCTAAAATACACCACATATCAAATGAAGATAGCAAATCATTTTTTTCCCACATGACATTCCAGACATAATGATGTACCAGCATACCAAGTTTGGTTACAAATGTCTAAGAGTGAGAGGTTCAGAAAATATATTATCTGAACAAAATCCTGATAGACGGACATACCAACACTAGGATTCCACCCCATATCTTTTGTCACTGGGGGTATGATGACAGCATTTTTTAAAGTGTGTATATTCAATGTGACCTACATTGCCCATGAACATGTTGTGATACTTTTTGTTAATTTTGACTGACTCAGTGACTGTAAACAAAAAGCTCACTGTCTGGCAAAGACTTGCTGTATATGCTGTATGTTGAGCCTCCATGTTCACACCAGTAGAAAGTGTTGAGCTTTGGGTGCAGACAAATACTGATGACTTCTGAATGTGCATTCTCACAGAGATCAAACTCTAGCACAGATGACCACTGAAATGTTGTTGAAAACTGCCAACAGTGTACATGTCCATTTTGTTGCACCTGTCAGAAAATAGTCAAACTGGAAATCAAACTATTCTAATGCAATCTTAATAAAATATTATAAAATATTTAAAAAAATCAATTTAAAATCAAAATTAAAAAATAACACAACCATTTACTAGAAGTAGAATATTTTAAAAAAACTACAGAAAAACATATATTATGTGTGTGTGTGTGTGTGTGTGTTTGTAAATTGTAACTGGCTACTCAGAAACATGCAAACAAATCAAAAGCAAACAGTCATCTTTTTAAATTTACAGTGAACTTTTTTCTGTCATCCTGTGCTTTTCTATGCATCACACATGTACACATACTGATACTACTTCAGCATCAGTTTTTCACTTACAATGTAAACAATGCCAGGTGTTATGGGGGAAACAAAGATTTCCAGAACAGCAGGTTTCAGTGCACGGAAGTCAAGAGTGCTCATGCCAATATCCTGCAACAAAAATGTTTTTGTAAACAAAACAAAAAAACAAGCATTGCCCTGCAATTAATCATTGAACTGAAAAACACCACCAAGAAGTTTTTCAAATAAGATATGCTGCTCATGCTAGTGTTAACATAATAACAGTGACTAAACTGCATTAAAAAAAATTGTGTTTTGTGTGACAGTAAAGTAAGTGATGCAAAGCAGTCAATGCTGATGAGAAGCCTGGTTCCAGACTTTGATTTGACAAAGAAGATTCACTAAAACTAGTAAAAGGAAGTCATAGATGAACCATACAGGTGTCCAGCAGAAAAAGTTAAAGAAAAATACTTACATGATGATATATGACAGGTTTGCAGTCAAAAGTGATCAACTTTGTGCTGTTTCTGAGGGAAACAAAAATATGTCCTGGAACTATCCACACATTGTTGACTGGTTCACTAGTCCCACTGTTTGTCACATCTTCAAAAAGCTGAAAAGAAAGAATGAAGAATGACTAAAATAAAAATAACAGAATAGAACTTAAAGTTAAAACACAGAATGCATTATTATCCCTCTCTTCTCAATGTTTGCTCTCTGTATAGTGTATAGTGCATACCCACCTACTGTTTTAATAAAGATTAACATATGACCAGCTATTTATCTTTTTCCAAAAATATAATAAAACTGAAAATAAGATACTTTTGGCCATTCAAAATTGTGCACACACCAGCTAACAAATCAAATATTTTATGTGTAAACATGTAGACTGTTACTGTTACAGTGTTAGTAGTTACATTTTACAGGAAAACCTCTGTCTCACCCATTCTGGGTCAGCAAGGTAAATAAGAATGAGGGATGCACACACATAATCAATCACAATTTAAATTTTATGTGCACACACATCAAAAAAAAGTTTACATGGCAATACATTCTGTCATTCAAGACATATATCGGATTCGTATCTCACAAGTATACTCTATTACTCATCAACCAGAAGAATTTATTTCAAAGTTCTATTTCTCGATTCTTAGTATTCAACTACCCCACCCCCCAGCCCCCTCCCAATTTTGCCTCAGTTGTGTCCTTGTGTTGTAACCCCCTCCTGCTCTTGCCCTGGATCCGTTTAAGCCGTTGACTTTACTCGTGAACATCCCCCATCCTCGGAGTTCTTTTTGGCGTATTACGGGGGGACGGGGGAGACTCAAAGAGAGAGGAGATTCGAGAGAGACAGAGAATGCGCGTACGTATGTGTTTCTGTCTTTGTGTAAGACAAGTGAACGTACTTCGCTACGACATATTGGGAGACAAGATGTCAAGCCACGAGCACTGAACTTCGTCATAACAACTTTTCCTCCGTGGTAGAACAGTCACAGATTTGAGTTTGCCAGGAAAAAGCGCACCTTCCATCACATGATAGATAGTCTCAAGCTAACTTTGTCTCCAAACGGTTAAACCAGACGAAGTTATTATTAAATGGAGATAAAAAATACTGGATGTTTTTATAGATTATTAGAAGCCAGTACATTTGGTAGTGTCTACAGTTTCAATAATACAATACAAAAAGAGTTGTAGTCCAAATGTCTTTTAATATTTTGGGGGCCTTTTAATTTTTCGAATTGTTAATGGTTAAGAGCAATAATTTTCAACGAAAGGCTATTCCATTTACTAATCATGTTACGAAAGCGAGATCAAGGGAAATCATTCTGCCGAAAAGACCTTATTCCCGCCAAGTTGTTCTTTATCCAAGAAACAAGCTGAAAATGTGGAACGATCAGGGAGGTATACTGATTTATTCATATTTAGAACCGATAAAAGGTTAAACTAGATCGATAGATGGCTGATTTTGTTTGTTTGGGTTTATATTTCTTGGGTCTGCAAAACAAACATGTTCATGTTCAAAAGAGGAAATCTTGCTTTTTCCACCATCAGTCATCGCTGTTGTTGACTCAGTGACTGGGACAACCTCCCCGAAGAAGCATCAGCTGCTTCTAACCCGGAACCGTTCTAGTCCCCGCTGTCTCCAGGCATCTCATAAACAATTTTTATTACCCTAAATGATTAACAAAGAAGTTGGTCGCTTACAGAGAGGAAGAAGAAAAAGAGTGACACTGACAGTCATCTGTCAAAACAGAAGAACTTTGCCATTAAAAACTAATGGAAGAATTCAAGATGACATGGTTTGTTTGTGAATGCTGTCTGAAAAGTGAAATGTGCTTGTTTCCTTTTTTCCTTTCACTCAGGGTTCAACCAAGGTCAAGGTGGTGGTTTTGATGGACAAGGAGGGTTTAATTCCCCTGGAGGCTTTGGTACACCACAACCAGCAGAAGAAAGAAAGGTATCTGTTTTTCTGGAGTAGTACTAGTAGAGAACATTACTTGTTAGAAACTAAGAAAGATTTGGATTCGCCGTGTTATAACCATCCTGGTAGACTGGGCATTAATAACCAATTATCTATCTGAAGATTTGGATCTATAGGCCTAAACTGTTGGTGGGCTGGTGGAAGGTGTGTCTTGTCTGTGTGTGCTGACTGGCTAATTGTCAGTGTTGGTCATATGGTGGCAACAAAACAGCTAATGTCTGCCCTCTATCTCCCATCTCCATCCACCCCACAATTTGTTGCCCACCCTTGAAACTGGTGGCATTGCCACCATGTGGAATGGACTTGAATATGGTTGGACATGTGGTGTGTTACTGTTAGTACTGTTGCAACAGGAGTATGGGAACAATGTTTGCAAACCTGGCTCAGATGCTCAGAAGGGAAAAATAACAGAAACCCCAGCTTAATCATCATTGCTGCTGAAATGGACATTGTTTATTTGAGATGACACTACAGAATAGTACACTGCAAAACTTATCATTGAACTTGACTGTAGTTGCTGAATTCAATTGTAATTTGCCTACCACAATGCCCTTGTAACTCACTAACTGTATACTCATTACTTGTAATACTGGTATTATTAGTGGTAAACTACATAATGTTTGACTGTTGATGATTACATCAGATATTGGTTTAACACTTGTTTTTTCCCCTGCAAATTGCAATTCAAGGGCAGATCAAGGGCACAGAACCTGGTCCCTGTCACAGTGGCTCAGATTTTGAATGCCTCCAACAGTGAAGACAGGTTTTTCTCTGGGGTCATGGAAATTTCTCAGGTAATGTATGATCATTCTTTATATGACTGCTTTAAAAATAAAATCCTGACCAAAAAAAATGAGTAGTTTAACAGTCTACTTTAACTTGATTTAATTTAATTTAGTTGCTTGCCTGCACAATGCACAAGTGTCCCTCATTCTCCCAATGCCATTTTAAGTTGAAGACAAATAAGAGTACTGAGATGATGAGTCTTGTTCTTGTTGTCTCAGCGCTCTGACTCTAGATATTGTGCAGCATTGCTTGCTTTCACCTGAAACAATGAAACACCTTTTCGGAATGTAAAATGTGAATGCAAAGTAGCCAGCTAGAGACAGTAGTGAAGGGGTTAAAATTGGACATGCCTCTTCATCCTGAGGTGAGCCTGTGTCGTTGAAAGAATGTTAAAAAATAAAATCCACTTATGACTACCTGAGTACCTGGCTGTAACACTAACAGTAACAGTGTGTGCGGGTTACTTTTTTTTTCTTTTTTCTTCCCCCAGCTAGCATCTTTTAGGTCTACAGCAAAGTAGATGTGAACTGATTTAAAACCATATTATAAATGATGAGCCCAATGTAGTGTGGTGGATTAGAAACACATAGAAATATCATGCAAGAGTTTAAAAGCTTTTATAGTGTATGCCCTTAATTAATGGCAATATTTAGATAAATTGTGCTCAGAAGTCTTACAGTGCTTCAGTCTTCACCAGGGGTCCCATTAGCAAGTACTTTAAGGTGGTCCCTGGGACTCCCTGCTACAACTTTTAGAGGGTCCCTGGCCAGTTTTAAAGGGTCAAGTCTAATATGAAACAGCAGCAGTAGCAGAAGTATTCTGCATTGCATAAGCATTTTGGCCCTTCTGCAACTCAGCTCTGGTTTGATAGTAATGATACACACTGGATCTAAGTTGTGCCAGCTGGACAGATGATACATACCAGATCTAACTTGTTCTGCCAGACAACTGATAGTGATAGTGATACATAGGGATATATCTTTAATCTTGCACCAGCCAGACAGCTAAAACAGTCTGGGTGTAACTTGTGTTGCATCAGCTGAACAACTGATATATATATATATGCTGGACAACTGATACATGCTGGATCAGCTGAATAACTCATACACAGGGGTTGTGCTCATTGTAAAATTGTGTGTAAATAGTGCATTTTTCAGGTGCTGTATGCATTTTTAAGCCACATCGCTGCATCACCGTATGCAAAATGACAACACCAGTTAAACAAGTTATGGGTCGCTGGTGGCTGCCGCATCACTCAACATTAGATCTACTTGCAAACTCAGTGTCATCTCAGCCGTTCAAGTCCAGTCAATGAAGGGTGGAATTTGGACAGCAAAATAAACGTGTAAATCCTTGTAAGCTGCTGTAATTTTTGGACTATAAGGCAACAGTGATACTTTCCTAAAATCTCATCCATGTGCCTAATACTAGTAATAGTCAGAAGCGCTCTGTTTGAAACATGCATCGACATCAAATACGAATGAGACAAAATGGTGCAGACTCGACCACAACTTCATCTCATTACTAAATCTTGTGGTAGACAAGAACTGGGTTTGCCGACATGGTCAGCTGCAGTTCATCCTCTAAAAATGATGCTGCGTACGATGTTCCGATCTGTGCAAACTTTTACTGTAAACAGCAAATTTACTGAATGTTTCCACATTTTGTGTGCACGGATAGACCTTTTTACTATTTTCATCTGCACGTTATAGACCATGAGCTACAATCGGGTTACTCCATCATTTTGGCTTTGTAGTGTGTGTTAATTATAGGTTATACTGTACGCATTTTTCATACCATTGACTCAAAGTACATAATGTTTCGTGTCAGTTTACACAAATCTCTAAAAGTGAGGGTGACCCCTGATACATGTCAGATCTAACTTGCGTCAGCTGGGCAACTCTTACATGCTGGGCAACTGATACATGGTGGATTTAACTTGCATCAGCTGGACAATGGATACATGTTGGATCTAACTTGCACCAGCTTGACAACTGATGTCTGATACATGCTGGACAACTGATACATGCCGGATCTAACTTTCATTAGCTGGACAATGGATACATGCTGGACAACAGATAATGTCAGATCCAACTTGCATCAGCTGGACTACCAATACACACAGGACAACTGGTGCATGTTGGATCTAACTTGATTAGCTGGACGACAGATACATGTCAGATCTAACTTGTCTCAGCTGGACAACTGATCTATGCTGTATAACTGATGCATGCCAGATCTAACTTGCACCAGCTTGACAACTGATACATGCCGGATCTAACTTATATCAGCTTGACAACTGATACATGCTGGATCTAACTTACATCAGCTGGACAACTGATACATGCTGGATCTAACTTGCATCAGCTGGACTACTGATACATGCCGGACAACTGATACATGTCGGATCTAACTTGCATCAGCTGGACAACTGATACATGCCGGACAACTGGAACATGTCAGATCTAACTTGCATCAGCTGGACAACTGATACTTGCCGGACAACTGATACATGTCAGATCTAACTAATATCAGCTGGACAACTGGTACATGTCGGATCTAACTTGCATCAGCTGGACAACAGATACATGTCGGATCTAACTTGCATTAACTGGACAACAGATACATGTCGGATCTAACTTGTATCAGCTGGACAACTGATCCATGCTGTATAACTGATACATGTCGGATCTAACTTGCATCAGCTGGACAACTAATACATGCTGGATCTAACTTACATCAGCTGTACAACTGATACATGCCAGACAACTGATACGTGTCAGATCTAACTAATATCAGCTGAACAACTGACACGTGTCAGATCTAACTAATTTCAGCTGAACAACTGACACGTGTCAGATCTAACTAATATCAGCTAGACAACTGATATGTGTTGGATCTAACTAATATCAGCTGGACAACTGATACATGTCAGATCTAACTTGCATCACCAGGACAACAGATGCATGTCAGATCTGACTTGTATCAGCTGGACAGCTGATCCATGCTGTATAACTGATACATGCCAGATCTAACTTGCATCAGTCAGACAACTGATACATGCTGGACAACTGATACATGTCGGATCTAACTTGCATCAACTGGACAGTTGATACATGTCGGATCTAACTTGCATCAGCTGGACAACTGATACATGTCGGATCTAACTTGCATCAGCTGGACAATGTGATACACATCAGACAACTAATACTTGTCGGATCTAACTAATATCAGCTGGACAACTGGTACATGATGGATCTAACTTGCATCAGCTTGTATCAGCTGGACAACTGATCCATGCTGTATAACTGATACATGTCGGATCTAACTTGCATCAGCTGGACAACTAATACATGCCCGATCTAACTTACATCAGCTTGACAACTGATACATGCCAGACAGCTGATATGTGTCAGATCTAACTAATATCAGTGGAACATCTGATATGTGTCGGATCTAACTAATATCAGCTGGACAACTGATCCATGCTGTATAACTGATACATGTCGGATCTAACTTGCATCACCAGGATGAGGGATACATGTCAGATCTAACTTGTATCAGCTGATCCATGCCAGATCTAACTTGCATCAGTCAGACAACGGATACATGCCGGACAACTGATACATGTCGGATCTAACTCGCATCAGCTGGACAACTGATACATGTCGGATCTAACTTGCATCAGCTGGACAACTGATACACGTCAGACAACTGATACTTGTCGGATCTAACTAATATCAGCTGGACAACTGGTACATGTTGGATCTAACTTGTATCAGCCGGACAACTGATCCATGCTGTATAACTGATATATGTCAGATCTAACTTGCATCAGCTGGACGACTAATACATGCTGGATCTAACTTACATCAGCTGTACAACTGATACATGCCAGATAACTGATATGTGTCGGATCTAACTAATATCAGTTGAACAACTGATATGTGTCGGATCTAACTTGCATCACCAGGACAACAGATACATGTCGGATCTAACTTGTATCAGTTGGACAGTTGATCCGTGCTGTAGGACTGATACATGCCAGATCTAAGTTGCATCAGCCAGACAACTGATACATGCCGGACAACTGATACATGTCGGATCTAACTTGCATCAGCTGGACAACGGATACACATCAGACAACTGATACTTGTCAGATCTAATATCAGCTGGACAACTGTAAATGTCAGATCTAACTTGCATCAGCTGGACAACAGATACATGTCGGATCTAATTTGTATCAGCTGGACAACTGATCCATGCTGTATAACTGATACATGCCAGATCTAACTTGCATCAGCTGGACAACAGATACATGCCGGATCTAACTTACATCAGCTGGACAACTGATATATGCCAGACAACTGATATATGCCAGACAACTGATACATGTCGGATCTAACTAATATCAGCTGAACAACTGATGTGTCGGATCTAACTAATATCAGCTGGACAACCGATACAAGTTGAATCTAACTAATATCAGCTGAACAACTGATATGTGTCGGATCTAACTAATATCAGCTGGACAACTGATACATGTCAGATCTAACTTGCATCACCAGGACAACAGATACATGTCAGGTCTAACTTGTATCAGCTGGACAGCTGATCCATGCTGTATAACTGATACCTGCCAGATCTAACGCATCAGCTGGACAACTGATACATGCCAGATCTAACTTACATCAGCTGGACAACTGATACATGCCAGATAACTGATATGTGTCGGATCTAACTAATACCAGCTGAACAACTGATATGTGTTGGATCCAACTAATATCAGCCGGACAACTGATACATGGTGGATCTAACTTGCATCACCAGGACAACAGATACATGTCGGATCTAACTTGTATCAGCTGAACAGCTGATCATGTTGTAGAACTGATACATGCCAGATCTAACTTGCATCAGCCAGACAACGGATACATGATGGACAACTGATACATGTCGGATCTAACTTGCATCAGCTGGACAACTGATACATGCGAGACAACTGATACATGCCGGATCATCCGGACAACTGAAACATGCCGGATCTAACCTGCAACAGCTTGACAACTGATATATGCTACTGATACATGCCGGATCTAACTTGCATCAGCCAGACGACTGATACATGTCGGATCTAACTTATATCAGCTGGACAACTGATACATGCTGGATCTAACTTGCATCAGCTGGACAACTTATACATGCCAGATCTAATTTGCATCAGTTTGACAACTGATACATTCTGGACAACTGATGCATGCCAGATCTAACATCTAGACAACTGATACATGCCAACTTGCATCAGCTTGACAACTGATCTATGCCATTTAACTGATACATGCTGGATCTAACTTGCATCAGCTGGACAATGAATATATGCCAGATCTAACTTGTATCAGCTGGACAACTTATAAGTGATGGATCTAACTTGCATCAGCTTGCCAACTGATACATGCCAGACATCTGAGGACATTAAGCTACACTCAACAAGTTTGATACAGTGAGCCGGTTTGGCCTAGCAGTAAGGCATTAGACTGGTAAGCAGAGGGGCCTCAGTTTGAACCGCTTCAGCTCTCTTTCTCTTCAAAAGTTATGGTCTGTAGACACTGTCTTGTGACTCTCCCTCACACTTAACGAAATATTAAAATGTCTGTCATCGATGCCCATCTTAATGCAGGATTCGTACTGGTGGTGACAGTGTAGTGATAGTCACATAATCTCCCTCTTTCCCCACCTCCACACCCCCTTTCCTCTCTTGTCCCTGTCCCAAACAAACCTTATGGTTTCTGTGGACATTAACTTGATTAAGCACCATGTTTACTACTTGCTTGTTTGATATCTTTGTTAGGTGTGTGCTGGTGTGTCTGAGCACTGATGTTGAAATAACCTGTGTAGTCCAGGTCCTGTGTACCAGCACCTCATGAAGTATGGGAGAATGTGTTCTTGTCAGTAACAGTGTAAGGTAGCTGTTGGTTTTGAGACAGATGTGGTAGGAATAGTTGACAGGACCCCATTTTCTGTCAGTTGGGAACAGGAGGTCTGGACTTCCTGGCACTTTCTTACTGTATCCCGTGGGACCCTCTAGGCATAAGTTTAGTGCGTCCTTTTCAGTTCTAGTGCGCAAGGGATGCACATTTGTGCCTTAATGAAAAGCTTGGTCAAAGTCAAAGCAATATATTATTATTATAATGTACACACTCACACCATCAGTCATTGCAGATCTCTAAAAGTAAAACTGAAAACTGAAGTTAAGGTGGTTCCAAAAAACATGGAATGGTGGAAGAAGAATCTCATGCTCAGTGACCTATCCTGTTAACCTGGCATTAAAATTAATAAAAAGCAACAACTTACTTAGAATGTGAAGGGACAAAAACAGAGCTTGATCACTACCTAAATCAGCTACTTCTAAACTAGACTCAGTCAGTGTGAATTAATTAATGAAGTTCAAGATAAGGGAAGAGGGGAACATCAGACTCAATGGTTCTGTTAGATTGGCAGTTGTAGTTGTACATATGCTAGATTTGACCAGTAAACGTTTGCCTTCAACTTGCTCAAGTTTCTACCAGTACTATTACTGTACAAATAGTAGTTAGTAGTAGTAACTACTACTAGTTCAGTAGCTGTACTGGGGAAAAAATCTAACTTGGCTTTTGACTATATTTTGAAAGCAAGTGCACTTGCTCTGCACCACCAGCCCTCCATAAAACTTGTGTGCAGACTGTCCCAGATGGCCAAAACCACCTCTACAACACCCTGGTTCACAGCCAGTCACACTGGATTGACCCAGCTGGTGGCTTCAAAACACTAATCAAAGGCCACTGAATTGCTGTGCTATTTCCTAACCATCATGTGGATGGGATATGATGTATAGCTCAGTGGTACAATCATTCACTGCACATTTTCTAAAGTCTGAAAGGACATTAATTTTATTTAATGAACATTTACAATTTATGGGTGCATGATGATATTCTGAACCACAAATCTTTATTCATTACTACTAGGCAAATTACAATGTTGGCTCAACATGTAGTTTAACAAAATAAACTTCACAGAACATAATAGAACAATGTGCGTAAAATGGTGAACATATATAAAAATATATATATATATAATATTGACTGTTGCAGGTCACTCTGATTGGTTTGATACGATCTGTGAAAGAATCAGCCACCAGAATTGACTATGAACTTGATGATATGACAGGGCCTCCTCTGGAAGTCAAGCAGTTTGTTGATAATGACGTGAGTATTTTTTGGTTTGTTTGCCAAATTAACGCATGTTTCGGCTGACAGACCTTTAATTCAGTAGGATGTAAATCTAGTATGAAATGTTGAACATGTACAGATCAGCTCAAACTAAAAGTGATAGCATACTTTTGTGAGTTCACTCATAATTATTCATTAGGACTGCATAATTATGAGCTGTTCTGCTATTTGTTGTACAGCTCAACTGACTGACTGTTGTCCATTAACATGAATGTCAGTCAGTTCTGATGTTGCATGAATATGTTTTGTTTTAATTTTATTAAGCCAAACATGAAATCCATTGTCAGCTAGGACTTGCTGTCTGTACCACGCAAAATAATGGACAACTTGTAATTGTAAAATTGATGCTGTGATTGCAGTTGTATCAATGTATGCTGTTGAAAATGGAGCACTGTTTGATAGATCCCTTTAGGTATTCTATTACCTGATTCACACATTGACGTTGTTTGTAATTTCTTTTCTTTCACTCTTTTTGCTTTTGTTCTTCAGGAAAATGTGCCCGAGGAGGCGAGAGTGCCGACCATGCGTGAGAACACGTATGTTCGAGTGTGTGGTCATGTGAGGTCATTCCAAGGCAAGAAGAATGTGGTAGCTGCCAACATTTCACCGCTGGAGGATATGAACCAGCTGACGTGCCATCTGATAAGTGTCGTGTATGCTTATGCATCAATGAACGTGGTAAGGCTGAAGGTCCAATCCGCTATTGTGCATTGATGTATATAATGCCAAATAGGTGTATAATGAGTTTTCTACGGGAACAGACAGGCCTTGATATCACCTTTGAACAGTTCCTGGTGTCAGGTCGGAATACAGATCGTACTATTCTGATTTTTACACAAGCCATAATATAGCCAAAGAAAATGGTGTGTAGTATACATTGTAGGCATTCTTGATCAGCTGAGACTCCTGCCTGTATTACAATGGTGGCTCAGGCAGTTGTGGCCTGTGTGCAGCCTGAAGAGTCGCCTGCTCTGATCTTGACAGCAGATGGTAGGGGTCTGATCTGTTGTAGTGTGGATGCTGTTGCAGCCACTTGCTGTTTGTTGCCTTGCTTTGATGATGGTCTTGGCTTCTTTGACAGTGCATATTTATTTCTGGCGTTAGTGGTATTTCTACAAGCTTTTGCTGGGGCAGCCTTTTTCTACTGCCTTGTGATCTTTTACGTGCCTGTGCCTGCAGCAGTCTGGACCTCAAGCTTTTGTCCCATCTGCAGGACTAGACATTAATGGAAGCAGCCTTCTCAGTTCCACTGCTTCCTGTAAAAAAAAATTAAGGGGTATATTTTATTTTAGTCATTTTTCTGTATCCTTTTTGTCTCACCCACCAGCTAATTTTAGCCCCAAATGACCAATTATATGCAGTAAGCTCAAATAAAATGGCTTGGGTTAATGTAATAGGTCACGGCTTTTCCAGAACACTGTAATATGTCATCAAAAGTTGACTCCACAGAGATAAACTAAAATATGTCGGAACGAAAACAAAATTGGTGATAAAAATAAAGACCACACATATTACTTCCATGGCCTTTATTCCAAAGTGAGAGCTTCTTGGGTTCTGTGTGTGATATCAGAGACACTTTGGGGATGTCTGACCGAAACGTGGCAAAGAGTGCAGAATGCAGGAAACGGCTTGTAAAAGAAGTGACAGTGTCAAGTAATGAAGTTATGAAATTTATATTAAATCAATGGTACTTTCAGTTGCAATGTTTTACTCAAATTACTGCACATCATGTTCTTTTCATTTTTTTCCAAGCACTTGAGAAGTTAGTTTTGTTTGGAATCTGAGACGGCTAGTTCCTCTTATTCAAGATTACCACCATCAGGCCAAGGAAGGGCGATAGAAGGTTACTGACTGAACTGGGATTTGAACCTGCAATCTCTCACTCCTGTGTGGGCATTTTCACCTCTACTTCCACCACTCTCTAGATTGCCTAAGTTGTGCTTTGTACAGCTCACAACTGATTTACTCTGCATCCTAAATAATAATACAGTTGTAGCAGTATGCACTGCTAAATTAAAGGCACTCATATATACATACATGCATATAGTTATACTAAATGCAGGTACTGAAAACACTATAAAAACTGTACACAGCAAATGCAACATCTTGAAGAGAATGTCACAAAAACTAAAGATGCTTGCAAATGCTGACAGCATGTGCAGATCATCAGCTGGTCTGTTAAAGTTGATATGTATTGGTAACTGACTTTGCAAGCCAGTGTCAGAGAGAGAGAGGTTTATTTGAAGTACATTATGTCATACTAGACATGGTTGTTTTGCATATATGATAAACGCATGGAGTTTGAGCAGTTTCATCAGACAATGTTATTTCCTGCAGTAAATTAAAACAACAGTAACACCACACTGAGTTCAACATTCTCAGTTTTCTTAAAACCTTTCTCAGTAGACAATATTATTTTGTGAAAAGTGTGTGGGTTTTCTGTGTATTTCATTTGTGACTCCTGAAATACATCCTTTTCTTTTCTTTTTATGTGCAGGAACAAGCGAACACAAGTGGAAAAGCATTTAACACAGCAGCCGGTACCTCTAATGCAGGCGACTCTGGTGGTTCAAACAACTATGGCATGTCGGCTCTGCATAATCAGGTCAGTTATGTACTTGAGTGATCATTTTCTGCACACAGGTTGGAATTAAAAATAATAAACAATTCTGAGCTTGATGTCCAGGCTCCTTTCCACAGGAAACAATAGTAAGCAGCGTCACACGTGTGTATGTGGGTGCTTTCTCTTATTGTAATTTGAAGGGGGTATTTCTGCCAATGTTCCAAATAGAGCCAAATTCCTGTCCTTATGGTCTGTGCTCACCCATTTCAGTATTATTGTTACTGGATATAAGCTAGGGATTAAACATAAATCATTAGTGAAGTATAAAGTTCTGATGTTACTTTTGTTTGGAATTCCAATCTGAATGATATAATGAATCTTGAAATATTTAGGTATATCCTATATAATATGATGAATCTTAAAATATTTAGGTACATAATTCATGCTGAGTATTTTCTTTTCTTTTGTGTTATCTGTTGTTCAGATTGCCACTATCATCAAAAATAGTGCTTCAGAGGTGGGTGCCAGCATAGCAGAGGTCTCACGCCATCTCAAAGGAGTACCTGAGAAAGCCATCCGGGATGCTGTTGAATTTCTCAGTGGAGAGGGACATATTTACTCCACTATTGATGATGATCATTTCAAAGCTACTGATGGTTGAAACTTACCTGTTCCCAAAGCTAATGTATCATTTCTATGTCAACACATGTTACAAAAGACCTGCTCCAGATTCATGCCTGAATGAACACCAAAATGAATGCTTTTCATTTTTATTTGATCCTATCATTTTATTTGTGCCAGACCAAGAGAATATTTTGTGCAATTGTTTACTTTGAAAAGCAAATGAAGAAGACTTTTTCCAGCTTATTTGTTGCTGTGGAACTTTAGAATGCAGTTGTGCTGAAGGCGGACTATACCCTTTCCTTACAAGTATGTTTCTTCTCTTTAAGTCTAACTAGTGTAAGTTTAAAACTTTATGGCAAATTTCTGTTGGAAGTAAATTTTGGTGATGCCAGTCACTTAGCCTGAAGGGGGTTCCACCATATATTTCTGTTGACAGTGGTATTGCTGTTTGTGAGGGGATTCACCCTGATATAACCGCACTGGCTGACTTACTTGTGAGGGAAAAAAGCTTATTGCAAATGCAGTAGAGCAAGTTATCGTCATTGATGCTGGAATTGTAATAATAAAAGTACAACTATTTGATTTACTGGTTAATCTGAGGGATGTGACACACATCAGTATGATCAGCTTGACGCTGCACTGGAAATGAGTAGCTGGGAATCTCCATTCTGTTGGATGCCTATTTGTTGACTTGGGGGGGGGGGGGGGGGGGGGTGATTCTACTGCCTTCTGTCCTGTTTTAAAAAAAAAAAAAAATCCACACAGCAGTAGAATTGCAGATAACCACATTGCACTTGATTGTGTCATTGTGTTGCAAGTGATATCTCAAAAACCCATGGTAAATTTACAATATTTAACTAGAGACCAACCATGTACATAAGTCATTAATCACACCTGTGTTTCAAGGGTCAGACATGGCATGTACAGTTTAGTTGCTGAAATCAAAGAGGGTCACTGTGCCACTTAAACTGTCACAACCGTTATTGACCATGCCAGAAACTTAAATTATGACACACATATGCCTCCAGAAGTCAAAATGGGTAACACTGATAAGACTAATAGTGCGCCCAGTATTGTAACACGTACTGCTAAGTTTCAATGCATCTGGGTCAGATCATATGCCTACTGGTGACACATGGGTTGAATGTTTAGTGTGTCGGGTCCCAGCTGAGTGTGTGAGACGCGTGTTTGTGTGTAATGGTAATATCATTGAATATCCCCATTGGTCCCTGAATGCATTGCCATCTCATGTTAAGTTGGCAACACTTCTTTTTATGCATACAATTCATGCACTATGCTTCACGCATGCATACCTCAGTGGGCATTCCACTCACGCCAGAATGTTGAATGTGGCATTTTATTGTATTTGATCAGGAAATGGGTCTTTGTTTTAGGCAATTGCCAAACTCAAAAGGTTAGTTAGATGGTGCTTTGAGCCCAGTCAAACACATAGGGTTATATCAGGCCAAAGCAAACTCAAAAAGACTAAAATTTTGTGTTGGACTTGGAGTTGATTGTGTGCTATTTTAACATATATACATTCATTAGTGAGCACTGCATCTTGATCACAGAGTCCCACAGGCTTTGGCAAGAGTCATCAGTTTGGATGACTGAGATTAATAGCAGTGTGCATGCCATGATGGAAGTGTTTTAAAAAAGATAGCACTTTACCCAACCACAGGATTCGGATTAAAATGACAAAGGATGAAACATGTTGTGGGCCAGAAAGTCAAGTTGAATAATTTTGCTAGTTTGGGAACAAGTTTGAATTGCATATATATAATATACATTGGATATGATCTTGTGGTAATAGGGTCATTTTTTTCAGTACTTTTCCTTGTTTCATTTTTTTTTTTTATTTGTTGGACAATATGTATTAACATATTTGAGAACAATGGATAATTACAAAGCATTAACATTATTTGTGGTTGACCTTATTGCATGTCTTTTCGACAGACATTCATATGCTACCTGTTCTTTTGATGGCCAGCATCCTTGCTATGCTTGTTGCAAATTTCATAAGGAAACTGGCACTTGCAAAAAGACTTCATTTTCTGGTTGTTGTGTTGTAAGTAGTTGTCAAGTTGTCACATGAGACAGAAGTAACCAATGAGGTCATTACTGTCTTTGGCTGAGTCTTGGCATGGTTGAAGTGCAAAGTGTATAATATGTGATGGACTGTTACTCTACATCACATGTGAAGCTGTCAAGAAAGCAATGGTGAAAAATAAAATGTTACTGTGTGTTGTGTGTGTGTGTGTGTGTGTGTGTGTGTGTGTGTGTGTGTGTGTGTGTGAAGTAATTCCATTTATTAAAGAAAACGATTCATGTTTTGTACACCATCATGCACACCAGTCCGAGTAAATCACTTAAAGTTGCTGAATACAGCAAGAATTAGGCATCACCTAACAATTGATTAAACTCTATGTAATGACTCCCTACGATTCAACACCAACCTCCATGGATTGTGTCGAGAAAACTAGCTGTATTTATTCTGATCAACTTCAAGCTTAAATGAGGCAACTGGACAACTTTGGGTTTTCAGCAGAGCGTACCTAGGTTAGTTCTGCATCTGCAGTACCCCGTTGTGGATTTAAACAATGAGTAAACCAATCACCGAGTTGGAGGTCATGAGGTTTTTTTACTTGGCTGGTCAAGATCATAAGATTTGTATGTATTTGTAATTTGCAAATGACTGAGCAGATAGACTGGCGGGCAAAGCAACTGTCACAAGTGGTGGGCATCTTAAAAGGTCTGAAGTGTTGAGGAGCTTGAGCCACTACCTGCAGGCACACAGCCAAGGACATCATACCATTAATCACCTGGAGGAGAGTGGCATGCAAAGAGGAAGTGCTCAATGATCCTGCTTGAAAGGATGAGAGAAGGCCACCACCAGGGAGAGGAACATTTGGGAAACTCCTGAGAGATGGGGTGAAGTACATAAATACCATCTTGAATTGCACTGTATGGTTGATACATTCACAAAATCATGGGCAATAAAAATAGCAACCAACTTCACATGAGTAGTGATTAGCAGGACATGATGTAGAAACCACTGTCGAGCATCACACCAGCCTAACTGCTAGCTACGTGTCCTCTTTGATCTTGTTCCTTGAACCGCGTGAATTTGCAGCTACTTACATGGCCGATATTCAAGAGGATGTGCAGTCTAGGATAATTGTTTTGAGAAGGTTAGTTCCTGTAAAGCACAGTCCTTAGTTAAAGTGGATATTCTGGTCTCTTCTGCCTGTTGGACAAAACGTTTTGAAGAGGTGAGTTCCTTCAAAACACAGTCTTTAGTTAAAATATTCTGCTTATTGGAAAAAAGTTGTGAGAAGTTGAGTTCCTTTAAAGCACAGTCCTTAAAGTATTTATTCTGGTTTCTTCTTCCTGTTGGACAAAGCATATTTTGAGAGTATTCCTTTAACTTGTTCAGAGCCCAGAAAAAAGAAAGAAAAAACACACGCTTGGAATGATGCAAATGCAGCATTTTCACACAGAACACTATAATTATGTCCCAATTATCACCATATCATTTGATGCTCTCGGCTGGCAACTATACACTGGATTGACAGGTCACCTGATGTGGAACTTGAAACACACAATGAGTTAAAGGACTTGGCATTTTCTCAGACTACGAAAACTGCACATAAATTCAAATAATAAGGAAAGAAATCAAAGCCTGCCGGCCTGCAGCTCAAAGCACTGAACAATACAAAACAACCAAACAAAGTATATTGAGATAAAGACATCAGTCTAACAAACAGCTAACAAATATTGTACACATCAACACAGGTTCAAACATGACTGGAAATATACAACACAAAACATGACAAACTGTCAGCAAATGTCATTCATGTTTAAAATTGCTGCCAGTTTCAGTGGCCTTTAGACAAATCTCAAGATAAGTTATCTGTATTTATCATCATAGTTGTCCATTGCGAAGTGCCCGTCAGTTCTGTAGCGGATCGTGGTGCCAGCACTGGTCTTGGCGAGCACCTCAGATGGCATCTCAGCAAACAGTATGCTGAAGAGGGCTGGGGCCAGGATGCAACCTTGTTTCACACCATTCATGACTGGAAATGGGTCAGACACGTCACCATTCTCTAAGACTCTGGCCATCATCCCATTGTGTAGGGACTTCATTATGCTGATGAATTTGGGGGGGGGGGGCAGCTGAGCTTTGACAAAATGGACCAGAGACTGACCAGGTCTGTTGACAGTGTTGAAGGCCTTAGTCAGGTCTATGAACAGTTTCAGGGGCCTTTAGACAAATCTCAAGGTAAAATATATGTATAACTTTTATATTTATATATTATCAAACAAACACTGAAAGTGGTTTTAGAGCAATTCAGTCTCACTAGTTGGTATTATTGCAGTGGATATGACAGCATTTTGTACGTCACTATCTATATATGTGTGTGTGTGTGTATAACATATGTTACAACAACAAAAAATCAAGGGAGTTAACTTGTGCGTTTTCTGCACTGCTGTAAAAAACTTCACTGACGTCGGTATTTTGACGGACGCTGCTTAATGTTGCTTTTCTGCGGTGACCTAGACCCACATTTAGCATAAAAAGTTTGGAAAAAAAATCTGAATGTTTTTGAGTAATGTCCCTGGCAAGGGTTCAGTTCAAATAATCACGGTACTAGCAGCATTTTCAGTGTCTGAGCTCGATGTAATCTTGGCTCTTTGAAACAGGGGAGGAAAGTCATCTAATAACTCAATTTTTTGTTTCACATCAACAGTACTTTCCCTTGCACAATACCATCTTGAGAGACAGAGGTTTTAGTATATAATGAACAGGTAATGTGAAAACGCAATATTGTGAATATATCTTGTTTAAAGTTTCGATAAGTGTATTTTTCACTGCTTGTTGCTTGATATCTGATAAGACCTACTTGAATAAAATTTTGCATACCGCAACACAGTTATCACCCTTGCCTTACCTCAGTCAACATGTGCAACATGCTTAAGAATCAGCTGGAATAAATACAAAACTGTACCATGCGTGGACTTATTTCACGTAAAGCATTATTTCGTTGTCTGTTAGAGGATATGAGCATGACCTGTATTATGATTTGATCTTTCTTAGAACTTTCTAGCGTTCATTGGCACACCTGTCGAAACTCCGGATCAGGTATCCTAAGGTAAAATGACGTCGAGCGCCATGACGGAATGACAGCGAATCTGGCGGACGGCAAGAAGAGGAAGCCAGGAGAGGCAAGGGCTGCCTACAAGTGTGCAACAACTGCACAATGCACAATCAGTTGCCTTTAAGTGTCGTCAGTTGTCAGTAAGTTCGGGGACACTCCTGCTTCCGACAGCGTGGTTGTCTTTTGGAAACTTTTGGGCGTGAGGGGAGAGTTGTCGAGCAAGTTGGACAGTCGGTGGCTCAAATGACAGATGACGATTGTTGTCAGAAACTGACAAACCTTGTGAAGTGGTCGCGGAATTCAGTCGTTAATCCTACAAACACTGCCGTGATGCGCCGTCCACACACCCCTCAATGGCGCTTGGCCTGAAAGGCTGTCGTGGTGGACGGTGGTTGTGTGTATTGCGATGTTTCACAAACGATGATATCGATTGGAAAAGGCTAAATCCGCCCTTGGATGGAATAAACAAGGTGTAATTCCTGCTTGGCATTCTTTCAGGTTTGCTTAGAGTCAGGAAGAAAGAGGGTCAGTGAGCCCAAAAGGAGAGCATTTAAAGTGTCAACGGTGTGCTGACAGTCAACCAACCATGATGTCGGATCCCAATTTCAGGCGGAGAATCACCGCCTTGGAGGACAAAATAAACCACCAAAAATCGGAAATCAATGTTGATGGACTGCTGGTAAGAACCTCACTCTGGCATCATTTCACTTACGTTCCTCTTATATTGAATCTTCCCAGTACAGCTGGATTTTCTGTTTCATACTTCATGCTTGTTTGAAGACTACAACCATATTTGTATTGTCAGTTGTCCTGGTGTTTATTGCCATTATAGTCACATTCCACACATAGTTTGAATACTTGTATGCTTTTGGTTGCAGATATTAACAGTTCATCAGTATTATGACTATGAGTCTGCAAATGGTCTTTTATTGCTTACAATTTTTGTTTTTCTGTCCACTTAAGAATTAGAATGAAGAATATTTTCGTTTATTTGTTCTGTAGAGTACTCTGAAAAGTTCAAATGAAAAATGGTGAACCATGAACTGATGAAGGATTGAAAATAATCTTGTGAATTTGAAATTCAAATGGTTTGAACAATGAAACACAGAAGTAGTAAGAGGGGAGAGGAATGGAAGCCCTGATATCAGTTTTTTTAAATTTATATTTATTGTATTTATAACATAATAACTAGTAGAACTGTAAAGTATGGTTTATTGCCAGAGAAAAGAGGACAGTTGCTGTCACAGTGTCAATTTCACAGTATCCTGAGGGTATGTCAGAGTGGAAATTAAAACTGATACATGTATGTGTGTATATATATATATATAATGCAGCACAGAGAGATCTATAGTCATGGTGTGTGTGGCGTGTGTGCACATTGTGTGTGTGTGGTATGTATGCTTCTTCTTCTGTGTAGGTGACAAACTTCTTCATATTGAAGTATAAATGTGTGTGTGTGTGTGTCCTAGATGGGGAAAGGAGCAGGGTGTTTGCTAGCTCTAGTAGAAGCATCTGTAGACGGTTGTGTATCGGACTGTGATTGTCTGACTGGTTTCTGTGAACCACTTTACCACACCAGTTTAATAAATGACTAGTGCAGTCACTGCATCTGCTGGTCAGTGTGCCAGCAGGCTGCTGACTGACCAATACGACTGTTGAGGGCTGATGTGATTTTTGCTTCAGAAATATAATGTAGCCCATTTCTGTTGTGCCATTTTTAATTCTATTTCTGTTGTTCAAATTCAAATTCAAAATATTTTATTGTCCGGTGCAGTCATAACAATTAAACAGAACTTTTTCTTTGCTCACACCAGCTCTGCCACATTAACAATTTAGTAAAGTTGAACACATTAAAAACAGAAGCAGGTGTAGACACTGATGCTGGTACAGGAATATTTTGTGGGCTGCCAGGTCATTAGTACTAATAGTAGTGGCATATGGTTGGTATAAGATTAAAAAAGAAGAAGAAGAAACAAAAAAACATACCTTAATCTGGAAGAAATGATCAAACTGATTATCATCTGTGTCATGTTCTTTATGGTCAGATCAGACAGTTGGATCCTCAATCAGAAGTGAATTAAAACTTGGAACTCTACCATATTAATGCAAAACTTTATCAAAATGTTACCAGGATTAGGAGGCCAGGGTGGCTGTGTAACCTTCAGGATCTATGTCGCATCTGTCTGAAGATGCCAATGCCCTCACAACCTCTTGAATATTGATATGTTTTGTGTCTCCTCAGTTGGTCCATGAAATGATTATACTATTGATGCAACAGATTTTGCAAAATCTTTTTCATAAACAAAGACAGTTGACTTCAAGTGAAGAAACCGTTTTTACTCAAAATGACATTCAATAATTTTTTCTTTCTTTGTTGGTAGAGCATAGGGTGATCACCCATGGTTTAGAGTAACTGTTTAATGCTGGTATTTAGTAATTTACTAATGGTAATACAGTAACAGCAGGTTTTATTTGGGTTTATTTTCTTGTTTGGATTGTGTGCACTGCAACAATGAAAGTTCCAGAATAATCAAACGTGGCAAATGGTGGCCTGGCACAGTGACAGAGCATCTGTTTACAAAGCTGTAGAAGTAGTTTTGAGGAGCGTAGTCTTATCTAGATTTAGTTGTATCAGTGGCTAGTCAGGAAACTGACCCTTAAATTTTTGCATGTAAATGCATTACACATCTAAAAAACACACACACAACATATGTGACATTCAAAACTGCATAAATGCTCATAAAACATTTGTTAATATGACCCCTGCTTCTAAGAACACAAGAGGGTGACTGATGATGAAATATGACATTTCAGAGCCAGAAAGAAATTGATGACAAACTGTTGACTCTGTTAAGTGTGTGTTTAATCACCATCGTCATCTCTTTTTGGGGTAGGTTGTGATTATCAGTATAATGCAAAGGATATGGTTTACTGTTCCAAGTGATAGCCATAGTTCAAAAGGGGAGATTTCCACCTTTATAATGGTATACAGCATATAACCATTGCTTTAAAAGACTACTCATGCAAACTATTATTATTATTGATAACAACAGAGTTACCACATTAGGAAAGAACACTGGCTAGATGCACAGACCATTTGAGTAAGCCAAAGACTGCATATGAAATATTACGATTATAACATTTAATGTATTATACTGTAAGTGTAACTCATACTTTTGGACAAATGCTTTTTTCATCAACCTTGACCCATACACCTTGTGGTTAGTGGTACCTTACCTGTGATTTGGTGTAGTTGATTAGTAATTGGATTTTAATGTCCTGTCATTTGGTGTAAATCAGATGTAAGTAAAACTTGGTGTGTAAAGCCAATGACAGCAGTGTTATAAAATTGAACATGTATCTGTGACACAGTGTGAGAAATGGAAATATATTTATTTTTTATTCAGACTGTATTATTGCAAAAGCATGATTAACACTGATTTGCTACACATTTATGTACACTATTTATACTGCCAAGGCTATTGCGATGGTTTAATGTTAAGGTATATTGGAGATCGCCAGCTGCAAAATGGCATTTTGCCAGTCATATCAGCCAGAACCACCTTTATTTATATATTTATTTGTAACTGTTGTTAACGTTAATAACTTTAATGGGGAAGTGTCAGATATTTTGAAGATCATTGTGGCCTTGATTTTGTTCCAACTGCATCTTTACTTTAGTCTTGTTAACCTTGTCTACCAAGACTACTTTGTCTGCTTCCACCATGATGTCTGAAGAACAGTAGTTTCTCCTATGCAGTTAGTCTGTTTATTTTGAGAATGACTAGGTGTGTCATTTCACAACTACTTTTATAAGTTTATTGTACATTATTATGATGCAAACAAATAGACCAAACTGTAATTGTACTGTGCGACTCATACATGCCACCTTACAGCTGCAGTTAGTTCCATCAAAAATGACTAGAACTTTTCATGTCACAGCTACTCCATAAATAATAATGATGCAAACAAATAGACCAAACCATAATTACACTCTGTGACTCATACATGTATGCCACAGCTGACATCAGACTGAGTGTGATCTCAGGCAATGTTAGAGTTACTTGACATTTAGATTGAGCTAGCATTAGTGCATTAGTAGGCTAGGTGAAACGCAGTAGGCTAGGCAAAACGCTGTATCCAGGATTGGCAGAAATGATAACTGGAGTACAGCTGATAATGCATAATTTTTTTGGCAGTTATTTTTTAGTAAAGATTCTGGTCCTTTTTTCAGTTGTGGCTAGGTCTGAAGTCCCTTGACTGTTCAGATTCTTCAGTTCTATTTTGGCCAGTTGTAGCAAATATTCTAGTCTGTTTGATCATTATCACTATCAGTGTGGAAATGTTACACTACAGCACTTGTTCTTGTTGACAAAGATTAATGTTGCTCTTTCAGTGTTTCTATATTTTTGTACCCTTGGGCTGGACAGAAGTAAGCATGAGGAAGATGATTTGTGGCATCCTCTTCCTTTGATGGTCTTCGGTCAGTTTATGTTTGACAAAAACTAAGGATTCATTTAGTGTACTCTCTATCTCTCTGAGTCTCTCTCTCTGAGTCTCTCCACTCTCTTGCCCCTCCTTTACGAGTGCCAACAGTTACCACTCTGATCTTTTCAGTCTAAGCAATGTTCAGGTGTTTTCATTCATATCACGGGCATTTTGCCTCCTTACCTTACTAGTTATATTAGAATGCGGACTTGCAACATTTAGCATTATATTCAGTGATCTTAGGTTGTGCTGTGCGATGTAAATGTGAAATGGGCAGTCAAAATCAGTGCATGTGTTCACTTGAACTTGAAGCCTGTGCTAACTGCTTTTGCTGTTAACTGTAAGTGTAACTGAATAAAACATGGGTTCCTGTGCAGTTCATTAATTAGACCACTCCTGGCACTAGGCCATGACCCCTGTCCCTGTCACTGTGCAGTTGTTTACTTCTATAAACAGACTGTTCTACAAAGTACAATAGTTCAGACTTTTAGTTTGTACTGTCTACATGGCTGTGATGAGACTCCTGGAGAATGCTTGTTTTGCTGATTAGTGGTAAAATGCATTTTATGGACGCTGAAAATAAATTATAGTGTCTCTCATTTTTTAAAACTCATCTGTCCATAGGCTTAAGTGTCTTTGCAGCCCCTGTCTCTCTCCTAGTTGTAGTCTTTGTTTTTGCGTGATGTTTTGCACACCTCCTTTTATTTTATGTTTAATGACCATGGAACTTTTGAAAGGTGACCTTAACATCTTTCACATTTTTGATTCCTTAGTGGCATACACACTGCCCAAAGTACCCCTGTTTTATAAATAAAAAGCCTGAAAAAAGTTTTTGAACAGTTTGTTTTCAGTCTTCACCCAGAGCAGATAAGGCAAAAACAATCTACATGTCTGTTTGGTTTGGTTGATAATACTTACAATACTTTGCCGACACAGTTTGCCGTTAGCCTGATTAAGTTTACTGGTCATAATGCTTTTTTGTGTGTGTGTGCTCCATTTGACTTGATTAACTTGATACAAAGTGCCAGGGTCAATGCAACACCTGAAAAGGAAATATGCACAGTTACTGAGTTAGTAACTTAGTTGTCAGACAGTCATTGATCAGTGAGTGTTGGACAACATAATAATATGCTGGCCACATTGATCAGGCATTCTTGTTGGGTAAAAACTTTATTGCACAACAACCTATGGTCTCTGCAATGGAAAATGGCAGGATAACCACTGGTGCAGACAAAGAGTATAAATATATAGTTATTAGTATTATTAATTACCACATTCAGGAGGCAGAAAAGGAAGAGCAGCACAATATATATATATATATATATATATATATTTTTTTTTTATCTAAACATTTTTCTTTAAATCTTAAATTCTGTATTGCCCTTATATAACCATAATGGTTGACTGGGCATGAACACCATATTCCTTCCTTACGAAAGTTACTTACTTGAATTCTGTAAAGAATATATTATATGATTGCCAAAACTGTAGAAACTGTTACAGCAACACAGTATGAATGGAAGTGTTCTCATGCAGCTCAGAGAGTTTTAGTGTTTTTTTCAGGTGTTTGTGTGTGCCAGTCCCTGCTGCAGCACACACACATGCACACACACACACACACACACACACACACACACACACACACACACACACACACACACACACACACACACCAGAAAAACACCCCAGTAACACCAGTAGTACTAGAATCATTGCTGAAACCAGCAAAGAGGACAAATGTCCAGTTTATGCTGCATGCCACAGAGTCCACGACAGGTATTTGTCTTGTTGGTCACTCAGTGTCAGATTGTACACCCTTCTCTAATGGCTTTTGAGGAACCCAAGTGCAAAGATCTGATATAACATCCATTCTGTGGCTTGTAAATAATAGAAGCACAGTAGTCAGTACTCTGTTTCATGCAAAGGGATTAACTGTATCCAGTGCATTAAATTTTCATCTGTCATACTTGTTCTAGGTCTAGGATTACAGTTCACTTTTCAGGAACCATTAATGGTTACTTCACCATCTGCTGAAAATGAAATAAATGCTGTCTTCGCGTGTAGCTTTCATTTGCTGTCTCCAAGTCCACATTGAGAAAGAACAGTAATTTATTATTTTAAATCACCCAATGGCAAAATGTTATTTGCGGTGCAGTTTTCACTTTTTTGCAGTCTAATTTTTGCCTTTTATTTTCTCCAGGATGGGCTGACGGCATTGGTTGCAGATTTGGACCACCCTGCTATTCGACGCAACAAAAATGTGGAAAACTTTCTCACCAGATGTAAGGAGTACTGGTTGCATCCATCACCCCCATCAGTGTCTGTTCTGAACTCTCTCTTTGTGGTGTACTCTGAAGGAACTTATGTGCATAGCATCATTTTTTGTCTCGGTTGCATGCATGCCTTAAATGTTTCCACTTTTCTCTTCTTTTTTTCTTCTCCCCCCCTCCCCCCCTCCACATTTTTTCTCTTCCTGTGGTTGATCAGGCCTTCTTGATTGGTTCTTTCTTTTGCAACTGAATTTAATTGTATTGTGCATGTTTTTTTCTGGAACTGAATGGACAGTTTCCTTGTTCATGCATTATCCTTCCATATTCCTAGGTATCCATTCAGCTTGGTGCAGTCTTGTCTTATTGACAGAAATGTCTTTTCCAGTCCATTATTGTTACTGTCTTATCTGTGAAGTACTGTTTGGGGTATTCACAGGGATGCGTGGTACCTGAATGTTGACCAGAAATGTTAGTGTGCCATTTTTTTCACTTTCTGGTGAAGGCATGTATATGTCCAAGCCCATGTGAAAGTGAATCATATTCTCCTCAATGGCAGATGCAGTTTGTCTGAATTCAGTCGAATGCATCCCTGGCTGTGTTTCCCCTTCTCGTAGATGTATAATTGCATTGTAAAGTGTTGCTTCTGATAGACTGCAGAGTGTGTACAGGTTTCATGATCACAATGTTTCAGATTCAAAAAGTGTTGACATGGTCAACACACATCGCATGCGAGGAGATGATTTTGAAGTGGTCAAGGTGATTGGAAGAGGAGCCTTTGGTGAAGTCCAGCTGGTAAGAATTAGAGAGGCACACACACAAAGATACAAAAGTTTATTTCATTGGCTGTGATGGTGTGTGTATGTGTGTGTATACATATATGTGTGTGTGTACGTGTGTGTGTGTATGTATGTATTTGTATGCTTGCAGACCTGTATGTATGCTATTATATGTGTGTGTGTGTGTATGCATGCATTTGCTTTTATCCTTACATAACTGCAAAACTGTATGTGTGTGTTTATCTCATATGGGTGTGTGTTATGTGTTTATTTGTATATATCAGTGTTACAACTATACAAGAAGTCCTAAATATTTTATTTATATTTGATTAAAATGTTCATTTGATTGAATTTCAGGTGCGGCATAAAAGCACACGGAAGGTTTATGCCATGAAACTGCTGAGTAAATATGAAATGGTGAGTTTTCTTTTGCACCTTATCAAGAAATGGTACCTAACAAATGTTTGTATTTCTGTCCAAAACATTAAGAATAGATTTTGTTGTTGTTGTTATTTTTAATGAAAGAGTCCTCTGTATTTTCCCATACTTGCAAGGCTGCATTTGAAACTGTTCTGTCATCAGTAACACAGCAAAGCTGCATTTTAAAGTATTCTGTTACCAAGGCTGAATTTTGAAACTATTCTGTCATCAGTAATGCTGCAAGGCTGCATTTGAAACTATTCTGTCATCAGTAATGCTGCAAGGCTGCATTTGAAACTATTCTGTCATCAGTAATGCTGCATTTGAAACTATTCTTTCATCAGTAATGCTGCAAGGCTGCATTTGAAATAATGCTGTCATGAGTTATGCCACAAAGCTGCATTTGAAACTGTTCTGTTACCAAGGCTGCATTTGAAACTATTCTGTCATCAGTAATGCCACAAGGTTGTGTTTGAAACTGCGCTATCATCAGTAATGCTGCAAGGCTGCATTTGAAACTATTCTGTCATCAGTAATACCACAAGGTTGTGTTTGAAACTGCGCTATCATCAGTAATGCTGCAAGGCTGAGTTTTGGTAGTTTTCTGCAAAGCTGTGTTTGAAACTATGCTGTCATCAGTAATGCCTCATGGTTGCATTTGAAACTATGCTGTCATCAGTAAAGCTGCATTTGAAACTGTTATGTCATCAGTAATGCTGCAAAACTGCATTTGAAACTGTTCTGTCATTCATAACAATGCAAAGCTGCATTTGAAACCGTTCTGTCATCAGGAACTATTTTCATTGTGTGTACTTTCATTCCTCCAGATAAAGAGGTCTGACTCGGCACTGTATTGGGAGGAAAGGGAAATCCTGGCCTACGCAAACAGCGACTGGGTTGTCCAGGTAAGGCACCACAAACACACTGGACTGAAGTGTTTTTCATTTTAGCCCAAAGCTCAGGCTATAAAAGTATTCATGTGTATTACAGCTATTTGTGTGCAGGGTTGGTGTTTATTTCCCTATTGGGACTTTTTCTTTTGGGACCTTTGTGTTGTTTTTGTTTGTTTCTTCCACTTTTTGTTTTGTGGAAGATTTTTTTTTTTAAACAAATAAAGTTGGCGTGGGGGTGGGGCAAAGTGGGGGTTGAGGATGAATGAATGTCGTATGGCAAGGAACTGCTTGCAAGCCTGTACTGTTTTGTTTTTCATTTATTTATATATAATTAATGTTTATTCAAATTATTGTAAGAAGGAGTGGTTTTTGTGTTTCGCACAAGTACCAAGACTGGGAGTAGTCTCTTAGCTGTTACTTCTACTTTTTTTGACAGTAACAAAACCTTGTAGACATTAATTTTTTTAAATGAAAACGTTCGCTCATTGCTACTCAGTTACAAGTCTAAGTGAAACAGCTGGTCACTGAGGTGATTCAAGATGGTGGTGGTGTTGGGCGTTGCAGCTGCACTACTCATTCCAAGACGCCCGCTACCTGTACATGGTGATGGACTACATGCCAGGCGGAGACCTGGTCAACCTCATGAGCAATTACGACGTCCCGGAGAAGTGGGCCAAGTTCTATTGCGCTGAAATGGTTCTGGCCTTGGATGCTATCCACTCCATGGGATTTGTGCACAGGTGAGGCCCATGTTACGGTATCAGATATCACACGTGAAGTGCATGTACAAAAAAGCTGTGGTCACCGGTGATAATGTAAACAACCTGCACTGGTGAAAATATATACATACAGCCTGTGTTGTTACAGTTGTACTACAGTGTGCATTGATCAGACCACAAACAGATGAAGAATTAGATTTGGGATGTTTTGAAGCTGAAGCTCAGTCCATGATTTGCGATGCGTTTAAACAGCACACTCATTAATTGCTGTGAATACTCAGTGAATTCTTTGTTTCTTTGAATGCCTAGGCAGCTAATGTTTTGAGTTTGGAGGTTATACTGCATACTGCACTTGGAGGGAGGAGATCTTTTGGGGGGGGGGGGGGGTTGTAGAACAGTTTTGGGGTCTAGGGTTTAAAGAGTCCAGAGAGGGTGCTATGGCAGCCTGTTCTGAAGGAATGTTCCATCTTGTGTGATCCCTGAGCAACAGTATTTTCTAACTGCATGTGTGTCTTGGGTTTTTATGTGAAAGAAGGTCATAGGTGTTGGAAATTAATTGTCTGGTGTCAGCACTTCTTTTTGATGGTTGGACACGGGCAGGCGTTTTTGTCCCAGAATCTGTATTTGTTGAGCTGATTTGTTTCCAGTTAGGCTGTTGTACATTAAATCTCGATGGCAAACCCTATAACCTGCCACTAGTGCTTCAGAACTACAAGAGGTAATTCATTTACCAGAGTTTGATTTTTTAAGCTGCCAATGGTATACTTTTCTTTCTCTCAGGAATTATATTTTGTAAATTGAAAGGTTAGTGTTCATGGTGGAAATAAGTTAGGATATTTCTGTGTTGCTATAGTGTATGCCAGGGTAGCTCTGTAGGTTCATAAGTGGTTTATGTTTATTAATTGTTTTACATGTGACTGGTTTAAACCCAAATCTAGATGGAACACAAAACTAAAATCTAGATGACAGTTCCTTGAGTGTGATTTTGATGTTGCAGAGATGTGAAACCAGACAACATGCTTCTGGACAGACATGGCCACCTCAAGTTGACTGATTTTGGGACCTGCATGCGTATGGACGAAGTAAGTGGAAGGTTCATCTTGTAGAGCTCTTAATCTTATGTAGAGCCTATGTCTTTTCCATTCTTCTCTTATTGGCATAAGGGTTGGCATTGATGGGAATTTCACCTGTAGTGTGAAATTTTTACTTCACAGTGGAGATGTAGGCAGCCTTATTATTTATTTTTCTTTCAAGTTTTGATAAGGCAGCTGCAATAATAGATGGGTTCAGATGGCATTAGTTACTTGCTTCCAAAACAGTGCAAAAATCACTGACAGTGCAGTTTAAACAACACCACCATTTTTGTGTGGTCTTGTTTGAGTCATCTCCCAGCTGCATTTTCATGAACCTTCATTCCGGAACTTTTACTTCACAGTGGAGATGTATGCAGGAGCAAACAGCAGCAGCCTTTTTTTTTCTTTCTCTCAACTTTTCCTAATTGCCATGTTTGCTTTTGCCTGCAGAATGGGTTGGTACACTCGGACACAGCGGTGGGGACGCCGGACTACATATCCCCTGAGGTGCTCAAGTCGCAGGGAGGGGAAGGCTGCTATGGGCGGGAGTGTGACTGGTGGTCTGTGGGTGTGGTGCTTTATGAAATGTTGGTCGGTAAGTAACACCACAGACCCATGTTTTTGTTGTTGTTGTTGTTTTACAACCATTTTCTTTGAAAATCTTCCTCTTGTTCAGGCTGATGTAAAATCTCTTGTCGGACAAATGCGTAATTGTTGGGGTTCTGTAATGTTCACTGCACCTCTGTTTCCTTGTGTGAGTTAATATTATGATGATGAAACTTGTTGAATGTTCACTGCACCAGTGTTTCCTTGTGTGAGACCCCGAAGGGAAGCCGGGGATGTCTGATGTCTCCCTCCTGTCTGGAATCTCAGGGCTGTCATTTGATTCCCCTTTCCTATCTCCTCTTTTTTCTTCTTCTGCCTAGTCCTCTTGCTCTTTCTGTCTTGTAATTTTTCTGCTAATGGTCCATTCTCCTGACTTTTTTCTCTCCAGAAAACTCAAATATTTTTCATTAAGTGTTAGGCTTTTTTGTATGGCTCTTGTTGAGCAGCTAGGAGATGAAGTTGGTAGGTGGTATGTGCAGCTTGCTGCTATATGGCACTGGTATTTGCCGTTATGCATTTATATAACATGTTTTAATTTTATTTTGTGTCTGTCCATTACTTTTTTTCTATTTTTCTTTAACCTGGTATCGATAAATTAGATGGAATGGTCAGCGATACCAGCATGTCCTAGCCTTATGTGCTCTTTTAACAGGGGCAATATTGAAGGGACTAACTCTTCAAAAATTTGTGTCTGATGTTTGTGGATGTTTTATGTTTGTGAAGTGATTGGTTTTGTAGATTGACTTGACAGAGGGTTGATATACATGTGAGAAGAGTTTAGAAATGTGTATTTGCTTATGACCTGAGTTTGACTGTCCTGAGGTGACCCTGTGTGGTAGACAGGACATTAAAATCCAATTACCACTACTACTACTTTGTGTGAGTTAACAGTAGGATGATGAAATTTGTTGAATACAAAAATAAAGTCTGAGTGTATGAGGCATCACAGGTCATGGTTTACGTAGGCTTGTGTCTTTGTGCAGCTGTTGGTTTCTCTTTGCTGGTGTGGCTTCCATGTATTATAAGAGAGAGAAAAACTTTTGCAGTATGTTTTGAAACAAAATGTTCTGTGCTCCGGTACATTTTGAATGAACATCATCTATCACAAAGCGTTCCTTTTGGTGTGCAGGGGACACACCATTCTATGCAGACTCCCTGGTGGGCACCTATGGCAAGATTATGGACCATAAACGTTCCCTCAACTTCCCTTCTGACATTGAAATGTCAGAGAATGCCAAAAGCTTGATATGTGCCTTCCTCACGGACAGGTAAGTTGGTTGATGGAAATGAATGACACTGCCTCGTGCTTTTCTCCTTCCACACAAACTCACAAACTATTGTAGCAGCTATTAAAAGCAGCAGTCCACTCGGTCTGTCAACTTTGACTGCACGTGTGAAGCTCAGTTTCATGCAAAGCACGTAGCATGGATGTTGAAGAAAAATGTGTCTGTTTTCCTTCTTGCAAGCACAGACGTAAAGTTACCCTCTAGAGCCATTTTTCTGGAATTTGTGTTGATTTTTTTGATTTTTTTTTTACTGAGAACAAAATGAAATGGAAAAATGAAAATGCTGAAACTTTTTTTTTTTTTGAAGTACTGCCATTTTTGTGTGTGCTGTTGTTATCTGTATTTGAGTGTAAATAGGTCTCTCTTTTGTCCGATTTTGCTTCTGTGGTGGAATATTCTTGCATATATTTTGCTGGTGGTGTTCTCTTTGTTGAACAGGACGGAGAGACTGGGAAAAAATGGTGTGGAGGAAATCAAACTTCATAGGTTTTTCAAAAATGACACATGGCAGTGGAACACAATACGAGACAGTAAGCTGGCAATCATTTGCCACAATCTTTCTTTCTTGTTTCTTTTTTAAGACATGATACATTGATGGTAACATACTTAACAATTTTTCATCTCTGTCAGGTCTGTATTGTTGCCTTCAAGTGAGAAAAAGGAATGTGAAACCTTACAGTGCCATTGAACAAACTCTTTGAAGCTGACATTCTGCTCAAGACCAATTAATGCTAAAACACAGTTAAACATTTTTTTCTTTTTGTTGTTGTTGTTGGTAGTTTTAGCTCATTTGGTACAAAGTCCTTTTAAGAAGAAGCAAATTTGATGGTCACAGATGCTTTGCTGCAAGTGTGTTCCACTGTACTTAGTGTGATCACTAGACGTTTGTATGATGATTGAAGGAGGGAATTTTGTAGTTGATTATGTTCGGAAAACAATAATAAATAGCTTCAAGTGACGTTCATGATTTTCCTGCCTTTGCGTGCAGCGGTGCCACCTGTTATCCCGGAGCTTTCAAGTGATGTAGACACAAGCAATTTTGATGATATTGAAAAAGACGATCAACCAGAAGAGACGTTTCAGCCGCCCAAAGCCTTCGCTGGAAATCACCTGCCCTTCATTGGCTTCACATACAACAAAGAATACTTGTAAGTGACTATGATTTTTTTATTTTTTTTTATGAATCAAAGATGACAGGATAATCAGACAGCTTCACTGGAAGGAAGACGTTTGTGCCCTTCTCTGTATTACCAACTCAAACAGATGGATTTTGGCCACATGAAAAAACCCAACAACTATGCTTGGTGCCAAATTGTACCTTGGCTGACTGCGTGTTGGGCAGATATGCTAACAATTGCACCACTGGTTCCCCAGCACACCTGTAATACTGTGCACTTTTCTTGCCCAGGTTGCTGAGTTCTGGTGGAGGGTCAGGACCAGGGGCGGCATCAGCAGCAGGAGCTGCTGGACCTGTGGTAAGTGTGATGTGATGATGCTTCTGGTGCCTCACTGCTTCCTTTTGAAACGCAGTGCCCGTCTTCTGCATTCAACAGTTGGTGTATGCAGCTTTCTTCCTTTTTCCTCCTCCTTCTCCTCTTCTTCTTTGTCACTGAAAGTGATGGTTTAGTTTTCTGCATGCTGCAGAATGTTTGGGGTTGTAAGAGCTGAGGGTAAACTGCCTGAAAATGGTGTGTCTTGAGTGACCATTTACTGATGGGAGACTGAATTTCGCAGGCAGCTTTAGACAAAGACTAGGCGTTCAGCTTTTGTAAGTCAATATTGTGTCGGGCAAAAGTGAGAGAAATGAGGTAGGGAACACTTTGACTTGGTAGGGCCTGCTGGCTTGGTAGAAAGAGCAGGCTGACACTTACCTTGAGTGAATGGACAGCATGACGTGTAGGCAAGTGGTCTTCAAAGTTGTAGCGAGTTCAAATACAAAATTTAAAAAACCAAAAAAAAACATTATCACTGACTGGAGCTGGTTTGAAAGTAGATGTGCGCGTGCACACGCACACACACACCTGTTAGATTTCTGAGTTTTGAAGAGATCAGTATGCAGAGGGTGGTGTTTGTATGTGAACACTGCTTTGAGAGTGGTGTTAGTTAACAGAATGAGGAGTGTCCACTTGCATGGGTGCACTTCTTTGTGTAAGCATGCTGTCCACTTGCATTCACCCACAAACAAAAGGCATATGATTTTTGAATGTGCAGAAACAAAATGTTAGGAGGACCTTCAATGTCTGCATTATTTACAGACCTGGTGGCACATACTTATGTACATATATGCATGAATTTAGACCCGCGCATATGAATGCGTGCTTGCATACACACACATGTGCATGCGCCTGCATGCACACACACACACACACATTATTACAGGGTAGCTACAATTGTGGTTTAATGTTTCAGCAAACCGTTGATATTGTGGACGTAAGTGCTTTCAAGTTTTGGTCATACTTTTGTGTGGTGCATGCTTTATGAAAATCAGAACATTAAAAGATAGTTCATTGTTTCTGGCAATAATCCAGCAGTTACATTTGTCCTTTCTTTCACAGTTGAACTGCGTATTAGTTGTGTACATCATTTTACTTTGTTATGTGTGTCATTTTTTTCGTAATTACTTTGTGTCCTTAGAAGATGTTTATTTATTTATTTATTTAAAAACAAATGACAGCCAAGCTGCGCACGATTGTCACTTTGAACATCTTCTGAAGTGCAGAAGTGTATGCTTATTTATATGCCCTTCCTTGACTGTGAAAATGTAATGTAATAAGTTGTTATTGTTTTCTTTTACTGGATCAGTATAATGTGTGTTTGGTTATGTTTCTGTTGTAAGTAAGGTTCTAAAAACTGTAAGCTCCATGGTCTGATCTTTGCAATGTCGGAACACAGTTTTGCCTTGCTTAAGGCTATCACCACACTGAGTAAAGATGCGATTTGCTTTGCATTTTCTTGAAAAAAATATTCATTTGAAGTTTCTGTTGTTGAAGTTGACTCCTGCATAGCTTCCTGTACGTTTGATTTCAGTCACCAATCTGACTTACTCTGATAGTCACGATTTTGTGTTTGAGTCTGCTTTTTTTGGAAGCATTGTTTTCAGCTTGGTAAAATGTCTGTGGAACTTGTGCAAGCTCTTGAAAGTGAGAATGTGGGTTTTGTATGTCTGGAGTTGTGATGCAGGACCCGTTCAGAAGTTTGGCTAGTTGTGAGATGTGTCAGTGATTGAGTGAAATTTGGCCACATGTGGCAGGGTTCTTTAGCTTAAGTGGCTAACAAATATGCTTAGTTTTTCTTCTCAGAAGTGTATTTGTTCTTACTCCTTTGTTTCTTGTTTCTCATTTATTTATTTAATTTTTGTTTGTTTGTCCATCACTCCTTGCATGTAGGCTGTTGTCATTTAAAAAATAAAAAAATGCCTTAGGAAAAACCTGCATTATATGGGGACTATTTGCACAGTAGAACCAGTTGAAAAAGAGTTTGATGTTGTGTCTTACTTAGGTGATGGCTGTTCTTTACGGAACATTCTTAACAAAGGCCCAGTTCCTCCTGATATTAGAAGTGTTTTTGCATAGTTTAGCTTAGGCGGTTTAAATGAATGCAAACTGCTTGTTATGACTTGACCAAACAAGTCACTAACTCTAGCCACAGTTAAAAATTAGAGAGAGAGAGGGAAAAAAGAAAGAAAAAAAAGAAAGTACTGATACAGGAATTTGGACCTTGTTTTCCTGTTGTTGATGTGGATTAGTTTTGATTGCCAATCATATGGTGTTATCAGCCCAACTGCAGTCTGATTTAAGTTGAAGTTCAGGGGTTAGAGTGTGCCATTTGTCATCCGCAGTCTAATTTAACTTTTAAGTCCAAGTCTTGTTGACCGCAGTCTAATTTAAGTCCAAGTTGAGGGGTTAGTGTGCCAATCATGCTGTCTTGTCAACCGCAGTCTAATTTAAGTCCAAGTTACAGGATTGGAGTGTGCTGATCATGTTGTCTTGTCAGCCGCAGTCTAATTTAAATCCAAGTTACAAGGTTAGACTTTTGAGTGTGCTGATCATGTTGTCAGCTGCAGTCTAAGTCCAAGTTACAGGGTTAGAGTGTGTCGATCATGTTGTCTTGTCAGCTGCAGTCTAATTTAAGTCCGACTTACAAGTGTGCTGATCATGTTGTCTTGTCAGCCACAGTCTAATTTAAGTCCAAGTTACAGGGTTAGAGTGTGCTGATCATGTTGTCCTGTGAACCGCAATCTAAGTAAGTCCAAATTAAGTGGTTAGAATGCGCCAGTAATATTGCCTTGCCATCTGCAGTCAGCATTTAAGGGGTTAGAATGTGCCAATTATCCCAGTAACATTGCTTTACCAACTACAGTCAACACTTAAGGGGTTAGTCTTTAGAGCATGCCAATTGTATTTGCTTTTGTTGTTGTTGTCTCTTTTGTCATACACTTCCATGATTTGATGTGCATGCTCATTATTTCTTGTAGGTTTCTTGTTCGTTTGCTTGCTGTCAGCATGTAACCATTGATCATGATTAAAATGGGTGTTTTCTTCTTTCCTGGCCAATCAGAACGGCGGGAGTGGGGATGCTGGGATCCAGCAGCTGCAGGAGCAGCTCCGAGCTCAGCGGTCGGCGAGGGAGGAGGCTGAAAGGAAGTTTACGTGAGTTGTTAGCCTGTGCCACATGCCTGTGTGAGGACTGCCTCAGGATCAAGGAAATGTTGCCTAGAACTTCAGGAGGCATGGTGGTCTGATGTGATGGTTCATTTTATAAGGAACTGGCAGGAGAGTGTTGGCAGCACATTTGTCACAAAAGGGATTGCTTAGTATTCTACACTGAGGGATTGTCCTGTGTGGGTTTTAGTAGCTGAATAGCTACAGAAGTATACTGTGGCGTGCTCTTTTGTGACCTTATGGACCGAAGGGTGGGTGGGAGAAAGTGTGATAAATGACTGTGTATGAGTACAAGTGAATGATGATATATATAAGATTTATATTTTGTTATTAATGGCAAAATGGTGACAGTGTTCATTTGCTTTCCTTGAAAATTTTCGGTGACAACTTTATAATTATTTTTGACATTGAACATGCAGGAAAGGTAGAAATAAAAAATAAAATAAAAATTGGTGTGAAAAGGGGGAGATTATGGAGTCAAAACATTCAACAATCACAGCACATTGTAGAGCTGCTCTCCTTTTACTTGTAGTGCGACAGTTGATGCAGGGCTGTCTTGGCGATGTTTCAGGCAAGCTCACACTGACCTTGATCGACTTCAGTTGGAGGAGGCTACCGTGAAGAACGACCTCCGTGAGATGGAGCGGAAGATGGCTCTCCTCAAGCATGAAATGAAAGAGGTAATTTTTTAAGTTGCTTTTTAAATTTTATGCCAGCTGCTAGGATCTGTCAGCCAACATCTCTTTTGTGTGTGTGTGTGTGTGCGTTTAATAAATGTGATGTCTGGGAGATGCTGTTTATTGTAAGCTTGTTATTGGTGATAGTGCTGGCATATTGTCACGTAATGTTTCGGTGTGTCAGTATGTGTGTGTGTGTGTGTGCTTTTAAATTTAATAAATACGATGTTTAGGGGGCACTGTTTATTATAAGTTATTGGTGATAGTGCTGGCATATTGTCACGTAATGTTTTGGTGTGTCAGTGTGTGCGTGTGTGCGCTTTTAATAAATACGATGTTTAGGGGGCGCTGTTTATTTTAACTTTGTTATTGGTGATAGTGCTGGCATATTGTCATGCAGTGTTTTGGTGTGTGTGTGTGTGTTCTTAATAGATATGATGTTTAGGGGCATTGTTGTTGTAACTTTGTTACTGGTGTTTTGAAGTGTGTGTGTGTGTGTGTGTTCATAATAAATACAGTGTTTAGGGGTGCTTTTGTTATACCTTTGTTATTGGTGATAACACTGGCATATGTAGTGTTCTGATGTTTGTTTGTGTGTGCTCTTAATAGATTTAATGTTCAGGGGCGTTTTTGTAATAACTTTGTTATTAGTGATAGTGCTGGTATATTGTAACGTTTGGTTTGCGATTACTGTGTAATGGTCTCTGTTGCATGCCTTATGGAGTTGTTTGTCGTAGTTATGTATGCACTTATGGCTTTATTGCAAGGTTAGGTGCAGTGAAATTCTCATTATTGGTGTTAATATTACTCTGCAGAACCAGCGGCGGCTAGAGCAGGAGAACGAAGCACGGAGGCGGGCCGAGATGCTGCTGCTGGACAAGGAGAAGGAGATTGACTCCATGAGGAGAAGGGGCCAGGAGATCAACAGGGACTCGGCCCAGTCAACAGAGAGGCTGGCTTCAGTGGAGAAAGCGGTCAGTTCTTTTCCGTGCTGCTCTTGCTGGTGGTGGTGGTGGTGGCTGTAGCATTCCCCGCTTACGCACACTGGGGGTCACCTGGATTATGCAGTTGACAGTTGCGTTCCACAGGATGAGAGGATTGCATGTGTGACTGTTTTGAAAATTATCATTGCCCCGGCCACGTGGGCACCCCCACGCTGTCTTTGGAGGATTTATCTCCATTTCTGGAGGGTGGATGCTGTTATGCAAGGAGCTTATCATGAGCGAAGATAAGCATCCATATGACTGTGCAGGGCATAACGTTTTGATGTAGCCTTGGTGTTCGTGCATGTCTCAGTGTGTTGCTGTGACAAGCCAAGGCAGGGTTTTGCTGGTAAAACTGAAGATGGAAAACCGTTCATCAAGTGTTACTATTACTCCTCCGAGAAGCTGGCTAGTGTTGAGAGTGTTACCCTTACACCTCCAAGAAGCTGGCTATGTGTTGAGAGTGTTACCCTTACACCTCCAAGAAGCTGGCTAGTGTTGAGAGTGTTACCCTTACTCCTCCGAGAAGCTGGCTCGTGTTGAGAGTGTTACCCTTACACCTCCAAGAAGCTGGCTAGTGTTGAGAGTGTTACCCTTACACCTCCGAGAAGCTGGATAGTGTTGAGAGTGTTACCCTTACTCCTCCGAGAAGCTGGCCAGTGTTGAGAATTCAGTTTTTATTTTGCTTTGTTTGTTAACTTACATGCAGCAACATGTGAGCTAGATCATGCAGTGACTAGTGTTTGTGGGTCAGTCTGGCCAGCCATGGCAGTGACAAAACTTTATCATTGGCTCTTTCTCAGAGGCTGTCTAAAGTCTTTTACTCTTGATGTGTCGCCTTAATATGACCATCATGGTTGATGAGGCACTAAGTATTGAGAATCTGTCGCCGTCTTCTCTTCATGCTGTGATGACCTGTATGGTAATTTCGATTGACCCGTACAGTTTCGTACTGGTTTGTGTGACTGACCCATTTTCCAAGCCAGGTTTTGAATGCGAGTTGACCAAGCATTTGCTGTTCTTGTTTCAGTTACACGAAGCCAACCAAAAGCTGCACGCAGAGATGGATAACTCCAGCAAGCAGAAAAAAGCTCTCGGTGAAATGCAGCAGGTATGTCATTTTGTTAAATCCATTTCTAGTATGTATCCTTTATCATAGTTTTTTTTAGTTTTTTAGTTTTTTTATTTGCTGCCGGTGTTAAGCACATTGTTTGTGCATTTTGGTTGTACTTGGTTCCTGCATGCTCACATTTGTTGTTGCCTACCTTACAGTGTTTAAAATGGTGGACATGTGTTGTTAGTTATCTTCAGTGTTTAATGGTGGACATTTGTTGTAGCCTACCTTCAGCGTTTAATGGTGGATGTTTATTGTTACCTATCTTCAATGTTTAATGGTGGACGTTTGTTTGTTGTTACCGATCTTCAGCGTTAAATGGTGGATGTTTGTTGTTACCTGTCTTCAGCGCTTAATGACGGATGTTTGTTGTTGCCTATCTTCAGTGTTTAATGATGGATACTTGTTGTTACCTATCTTCAGTGTTTAATGATGGACATCTGTTGTTACCTACCTTCAGTATTTAATGATGGACATCTGTTGTTACCTACCTTCAGTGTTTAATGATGGACATCTGTTGTTACCTACCTTCAGTGTTTAATGATGGACATCTGTTGTTACCTACCTTCAGTGTTTAATGATGGACATCTGTTGTTACCTACCTTCAGTGTTTAATGATGGACATCTGTTGTTACCTACCTTCAGTGTTTAATGATGGACATCTGTTGTTACCTACCTTCAGTGTTTAATGATGGACATCTGTTGTTACCTACCTTCAGTGTTTAATGATGGACATCTGTTGTTACCTACCTTCAGTGTTTAATGATGGACATCTGTTGTTACCTACCTTCAGTGTTTAATGATGGACATCTGTTGTTACCTACCTTCAGTGTTTAATGATGGACATCTGTTGTTACCTACCTTCAGTGTTTAATGATGGACATCTGTTGTTACCTACCTTCAGTATTTAATGGTGGACGTTTGTTGTTACCAGTCTTGAGCATTAAGTGGTGAATGTTAGTTGGTACCTATCTTCAGCGTTTAATGGTGGATGTTTGTTGTTGCCTATCTTCAGCGTTTAATGACGGATGTTTGTTGTTGCCTATCTTCAGCGTTTAATGACGGATGTTTGTTGTTGCCTATCTTCAGTGTTTAATGATGGACATCTGTTGTTACCTACCTTCAGTATTTAATGGTGGACGTTTGTTGTTACCAGTCTTGAGCATTAAGTGGTGAATGTTAGTTGGTACCTATCTTAGCATTTAATGGTGGATGTTTGTTGTTACCAGTCTTGAGCATTAAGTGGTGAATGTTAGTTGGTACCTATCTTCAGCGTTTAATGGTGGATGTTTGTTGTTGCCTGTCTTCAGCGTTTAATGGTGGTGGAGCAGAACTACGGGGAGTTGAATGCCCGTTACCAGGATGTGATGGCTGCCAAGCAGAGAATGGAATCTGAAGTCATGGCTCTGCAGGCCTCACTGGATGCTGAGAAGAACGCTCGCAGCCAGGAGGCCCAGCATGCCATGGAGCTGAATGGCTGCAGGAGGAGGTGAGATGGGCGGGTGGGGAGGCATGGAGTGAGAAGAAGGGTGAGGGGGGCAAGAACAGGGTGAGAATGTAGGGGGGGAGTGGGGCAAAGGGGATGGGAGGATTTGAGTGAAGATAGTGCAGGAGGGGGTGGGGGAATTAAGAAAACTACAGGGTGAGAAATATACTTTTTGTTTTTATTCTTGGGAAACTTTGGCCAGCTAGCCCACAGTGAAAACCTGGACGGGGGGGAGGGGGGGGGGGAGGGGTCTAGATATTGACTGTTATAAATGTTAGTTCATAGGACTTCCTCATCCATTATTCACCATGCATTTGCCTCTACGGTTTGACAGCGGGGATGAACTTGATAGTTTGAACTTCACATTTGTCACATAAAAGATGCTGAATTGTAGCAACAAAACCACGCAAGTGATACAGGCTCACTGCAGCATCAGTTGCACTGTGTGTGATAATTACAGCATTGTTTTGTAACTGGCATGGTTGATGGGTGCTGAAAATCAATTCCCTTTCTTCATAAAGAACTTCAGATTAAGTTATTTACTTATCCATTCAGCAGGTTGTGTAGGGCTCAGCATTTGTTGTTTTTATCTTTCTTTCTTCTTGCTGACCTTAAATAGCACATGAAGATTTTAAAAAAACATACTGATATAAGGAAACAATTTCCTAAAGTGCCCCAGGAAAAGAGAACGGGCTCAGAGCGCTTAAGAAGAACTTCAGTGTTTGTGTCCGAGTGTTTGATATACTTCAGTCACTTTGATTTTTGGGTCACTGGAAATTGAAAGTGAGTGCCTGGTTGGTTGCATTCCAGAGCGTATCCGAAGTCTGCAGGACGAGAGGACGAGCATGCATGCCAAGGAAGTTGGCTACAACAATGAGCTGCAGCAGACCCAGCAGAAACTGGTGGCTCTTGAGAAGGTTGGTGACATACGTTTTAGGGGTTGTGTGTTGGTTAGGGCAGGTCAGCCTCAAGATACCGTAGTTGTACCCATGCTTGAGAAGGTTGGTGACCCACGCTTTAGGGGTTGTGTGTTGGTTAGGGCAGTCAGCCTCAAGATTACCCTAGTTGTACCCATGCTTGGAGCAAAATTAAAGGGATGGGGGGGAGGGTATAATGGATTAATCTTTACAATAATTACATAAAATGGTGTCATTGATTATTTTTTTTGGGGGGGAAGGCATCTGGACAGTATTTTCCAAACTGGTGAATATTTTGCATCCAAACTTGGTATAGTAGTGCTTTATAACAAGCTGGAGTGTCATGCAGACTAGTTTGGATTGCTGTCTTCACGGTCGAGGTCAGAGGGAGGGTTCATATCCTCAAAGGTGACCTAGTCCCATAATCATTTGGACTGCTGAACCGTTTGCAGCATGGTGGTTCATCATCGTGGACCAGAGTGTTAAGCACAACAACAACAAATATTTGGAGTGCTCTTTAAACCGGCTGTTTGAATCCTCTGAGTGTTTGTCTTCCTGCATCTCCTGAATGCTGTTTTCTGGGGAACTTGATGTATGCCGAGCCTCTAGCCTCATTCTGTGCTCTGTTTTACCAGAGTTTGGCCAACGTGGAGCTGGATCGGGACAACTTCATGCGGCGGTGGGAAGCAGAGCAGCAGGCCCACAAAGAGACCATCGACCGCTACAACGCCGACAAGAGGAGCATCTCCACCAACCAGATTGAGTCTAGAGGTCGGTGCACAGTTTAGATACAAGGGACATTGACATTTTTATTATGGATGGTTCTGTAGAAAAAGGTAGTTGGGGTGAGGGGGGGGGGGGGGGAATGGATGTTATTCTGTATTGAATTTCAAACAGACTTCTGCCTTTACAGATTATAATATTTATATCTGGGGTTGCACAAGGCAGAACAAGTACTTTAAAAAAAGTTTTTATTGTGTTCTTCATTTTGGGCTGACTTTGAACATTGGCTGATCACATCATAGGATGCTTATAGTGGGGCATTGTAAAGTTCTTGATTCTGTTTTTGAACAAATGGGGTGAGTGTTTAAAAAAAAAAAAAGGGAAAAGAAAGAAGAAGAAGCAAAGTATACACTGTTTGATAAAAGTGACTGTTAAAAATCATTTCATTCCCATTTGCCGAAGCTGGCTGCATTTGGCTGAAGTGCATGTATACAGAATGTTTGTCGGCAGACCTGCACGTCAAGCTGGAGACGGAGAAAAGCATGCGGCACAAGGTGGAGGCTCGCCTGCTGGAGACGGAGAAGAAGAACAGCGAGATGGGCGTGGACCTCATGCAGCTGCAGCAGCGGGTGGGCACCCTGCAGTCCCAGCTCCAGACAGAGATGGACAAGGTGAGCAGGTGGTTCCATGGCATGAGGGGTGGAAATGGCTGGAGGGGGTAAGATGGCAGGGTAAGTGGCAGGAGGGGTGGAAATGGCAGGAGGGGTTAAGATGGCCGGAGGGGTTAAGATGGCAGGGTAAGTGGCAGGAGGGGTGGAAATGGCCAGAGGGGTTAAGATGGCAGGAGGGGTTAAGATGGCATGGGTAAGTGGCAGGAGGGGTGGAGATGGCAGGAGGGGTGGAGACGGCAGGGGGGTTAAGATGGCAGGAAGGGTTGAGATGGCAGGAGGGGTTAAGATGGCAGGGGGGTTAAGATGGCAGGGGGGTTAAGATGGCAGGAAGGGGTAAGATGGCAGGAGGGGGTAAGTGGCAGGAGGGGTGGAGATGGCAGCAGGAGGGGTGGAGATGGCAGGAAGGGGTAAGATGGCAGGAGGGGTGGAGATGGCAGGGGTAAGTGGCAGGAGGGGTGGAGATGGCAGCAGGAGGTGTGGAGATGGCAGGAGGGATTAAGATGGCAGGAGGGGTTAAGATGGCAGGAGAGGATAAGATGGCAGGAAGGGTTGAGCTGGTGAGCTTGGGCTGGACTTGTGACAACAGTGTTGCTGCTTGTTTTCTTTGTGACAGAATTGATGCAGCAGTTTTTATTCTCATTTTATGTTGTGACGGTGATCTGTGGGTGACAAAATTGCTACAGCTGTTGTTGTGTGTGGTGCAGAGTCGGGGGCTGGCCCTGCAGGTGGAGCAGGAGGTGCAGCGGCGGAACCTGATGCAGGGTGACATCAAGAACACCTCCATGGACCTCAACAAAGCCAAGAGCAAAGAGAAGCAGCTGGCCAAGGTCAGAACCCATGGGAACAATGCGTGAGATCGTGACGCTGCTAGGGAATGAGTTGGGTTCAGTGGAATCACCTGAAGCACTGTGTCTCTCTGAAGCCGAAAGCAAGCAATGAGATATGATTTAGCTCAGAGTAGGTCAAAACATGATGCAGGCCACAGAAACATTTCTGTGAATCTTGACAAAGCCCAGAGCAGGGAGAAAAAGCTTGTGAAGATTGTGTGACCTTGCTAGGGAATGAGTTGGGTTCAGTGCAGTCACCCAAAGGACTGTGTCTTCATAAATCTGTGAACAAACCATGAGATACGATTTAGCTCAGAGAGAGTCGAGACAAGAGAAACATTTCTGTGAATGTTGACAAAGCCTAGAGCAAAGAGAAAAAGCTTGTGGCAGTAAAAGCTAGTGTGAAGTTGTTCATAATGTGGTTTAAGTCGGAGTGAGCAGGAGGTCAGTGCCAGCACTTGGAACATATCCATATATCTGTCACCAAAACCAAGAGCTAGAAGAAACAGCTTATCAAGGTTGTCACCAGTGAAAAGTTGAGTAAAATAAAATAAAAATTATGTGAGTGAGTCGGACCCCTTTGCAGACACTTGAAACAGTTTGTATAAATCTTGACAAAGCCATGAGCAATGAGAAATGGCTGGCCAAGGTCAGAACCAGTGTGAGATGGTGTAAAACATGATGGTAGGAGTGAGCTGGGTGCACAAAAAAAGGAACTGGCGAGTGTGCAGGCTTCACGGGGTCTAATACAGGGGACGCCCCCCTGATGTCAGGGGGAGACCACTCTGCATGGTATTCAAAGGACAATAATTTTGGGTTTGGGGACCCAAATGCAGCTAGGTGTTTTGGTCTAAGGGAGATAACTCCTATTAGGTTGTGGTAATGTGTTCGAAAGAAATACAGTTTGCCAGTATCTGACTAGGGCAAGATGATGTAGGAGGCCAAGCTGAATTTGGATTGTGTTAAACCTAGTACAAAAAGCCTTCAGTTTCATTCAAAGCAAAAAGCAACCCCCTCCCCCTCTCTGCCTACCCTCACATATTTAGGACTTGTATTTATCAGTCCGTTTTAGTGTGTGTAATTTCTATGTTCTGCTAGCATGAACTTACCAAGAGGGACTTCCTTTCTACAAAAACAACAACTTTTAGGTCTTTTTATTTTTTATCTGGTCGCTACCCTCTTGTGGATTCAGTTTGAGTATACACCAGTGAGTATTCCATTATATGTTTGTGATATGCTAGTACATTTTGGGCTGCAGTTGAGCTTGTGCAGTACCCATTACTTTCTGTGGATACATGGGTGTGCATGGAGTTCACATGGAGGCTTGATGTTTCAGGAAATCACTGACTTGAAGGGGGATAAGAGAAATTTGGAAGAAGAGGTCAAGAAGTTGAAAGAGTGAGTACCCTTTGTCTCCTGTTTTAGTTTTACTCCTATGTCTTGTTGTTTAAAAAAAATATTAAATACAGGCTCTTTTTTTTTTACTTTAATTTTTCATTGATGTGGTTTTTGTTTTTGGTTTTTGTTAAGCTGTTTATAAGGTCCAAGGGTCTACAGTTTAATGACATAATCAGTGAGTGCATTCACATGCATCAGGATCTGAGTACACGTTAAAAATCAAACTGCAGCCATACCAGGGTTCAGACACACAAAAATACTACACACAGTGATAGGAATGGGTAGCACTGGTCTTGCAGCTGCCGTGCCTTACCCAGGTAAGGCGACCTGAATTTCCTGCGAGGGACAAAGTACCGCCCCCAAAAAGAACAAAAAACAGAATGACGATTCTGGCTTTGGAAAGGAGATGAAACAGAGATTTACTTCTTGCAACAGATGTCTTCCCCAAACATATCTTGGCCTTAGCAAAAGAGTATAATGAAAACCCTGATGTAGTTATCAGTGTCATTCCAACCTTCCGTAGCAAAATCTTTTACCCTGACCTCTTCAGGCATGCATTTGTTTTTTGGTGTCTGCTTGCGTTGTGGTGGTGTTGAGATCAGAAGTGATGACAAGAGAGTGTAGTACTACTTGAGTTTTTTTCTTCTGAATAACCGTTTCCTTTTGACTTGTTTTCAGTGAGATGTCGGTGAATGAACTTCAGATGCGAGAGATCCAGGAGCAGCTTGAAGCAGAAACGTACTTTTCTGTGAGTTCATGTGGGCGTGGGCATGCGGATTAGAATTGGTTGACATTAAACAGTTGCTGCTTTTTGCTCAGTAAAGTATGCAGGGGGGGGATGGACCACAGAGTTAAAGACGTTTTTATCTCTGTGGAATGGGCTGAGAAGAGGCTTCACATTAATTTTCTCATAAATATAAGACGTCCAGCAGACCAGTGGAAGGGAGACTTCTGGTCAGTCGTCCTGATATAACTGTACTGGTTGACTGGGGCGTAAAACACCAAGTTACTTACTTATGCTAGTCCATTGGCAGTTGTAGTGGTCATGGACCTAGGGGACCAGCGTGAATTTGGAGCCCTGCAGTGTCGAGTCAATGGTCTGTGTTGCAGTCGTTGTACCGAACTCAGGTGAAGGAGCTGAAGGAAGAGGTGGATGAGAAACAGAAGCAGATCCAGGACCTCTCATCCGACATCGACAACATCTTGTCAGAGAAGTAGGCCTCTTTCTTTTCCTTTTTTTTTTTTTTGGTCATTGAGCCAGTTCAGTATTTCTTGTTGGAGAGCTTGATGCTCAATTGGACAGGGAGTTGAAATTGGTACAGCTCCAGAGAAATGAAAAGGGAATAGGGACTCTGTCCTCTCTGTGGTGTTTGCCTTTGGAGTGAACTGTTGAGACTTGCAGTTGTGTTGAAGCTAAACACAGTTGGAATGGGGTGGGATCCTTGCATCAGGAATCAACTGTCTGCGGAGCCAGAGTGGAGACTGCTTCCTGGAAATGCAGGGCATCTGTTTGGGTTCTGCGTTTTTCCTCTTTCATTTTGTCATGCTGCCGCTGACCAGAGTCTCATCGGTTCCTTTATTTCTTGACCTGTCATGAATGGTGCATTATTAAACATGAGCATTTTTTCATCCTGCTTGACCTTTTTTAAATTTAAAATAACAAAATCAATCATGAATCACCCTCTTTTTTTTGCTTTTTTTTTTTCATTATCCGTTTTTCCAGGACTCGGTTGCATCGTGTGCAGTGCTGAATCATCCTGAGGACTTCCACCATATCATACTTGACATTTCTGCTTTCATTTTTCAGGGAGAACATTGCTGCACAGGTGTCGATCTTGCTTACCCGTGCGGACTCCGAGAAGCTGGCCCGAGGAATAGCGGAGGAACAGTTGTCAGATGTGGAAAAAGAGAAGACGATGCTGGAGCTGGAGATCAAGGAGCTGATGGCACGGCACAAGAACGACATGAGCAAAAAAGAAGCACTTATTGCATCGGTCAGTTGTTATCCATTTGCCTTCTTTCCCCCCTTCCCCAAAGAGTGCTTCTTGTAACAGTAGCACCACATCTGGCAGCCCTTTCACAGACAAAACTAGTTGGCACATGCTCAGTGCTATATCTTGAGGTCACATGTTACATCCAGTTACAAGCTGGCAACTGGTGGAAAAAAATCTTTCCAAAGTGTTACTTGAAGAACAGGTCACCCAGGGTGCATTCATGTCAGTAGCCTTAACTGGAAACTGACAGAATATATTTTCAATCAATTATTGTTATCTTGTGACACAGATTTTCCTAGCTGCTGAACTGTTGTACGTTTGGTTTGTGAGTTATGGTGAAGAATACAGCAAAGTTGCGCTCCTGCCTTGCGCAGTAGATGGGCGCTCTAGAAATCCTCTTTCTTGTTATTATTAGTTAGGTTTTCATCCCTAGCAATAATAAATCTTGGTCAGTAATAACTAGCAATAAATTCTTGGGTCAGTAATGTGGACAGGGTCTTACTTTCAACATAGGGTTGTCACCGTTCTCTTCCTTGAATTTTGTGGTTGCAATGAACATTTGCTGCCAGAGGTCAAAATGTGATGGAACAGGTATTTCAAATGAACTGGCTAAAACAGACGTGTGTTCCCTGCGCTGGTTTTCTGTTCATAATTAATTGTCAAACCTTTTTTGGTTTCTTTCTTTGTTTTGCTTTCCTATTGTGTCAAGCATTTTTTTTTTGCGGGATAGTCAAATGCCCATTTATCAACATTGGTATTTGCTACTTTGTAAAAAGCCAGATATGATTTCTTTCTTTGTTTTGTTTTGTTTGTTTTTGTTCTTCATTTCACTGTCATAAGTGATAAAGAAATAAATCCTATGGGGGTGGGGGTGGGAGTTTTGGTAGCTTCTGCGAGGTTAAAACAGAGTTACAATGCTCAATAACACCTACCTCAGAATTTGAACACACAATTTGGCCATGGCTCTGGTTTGTTGTTGTGTTTCTGTTTTTGTAGTTGCTTCCTCCTACCGATGCCACAGAATCCTTTAAGCACCCATGCCTATAGCACACAGGCCCTTGGGTTTTCACCACACCCAAAATATCAACCTGATATGACCATCATGGTTGACTGGTTGTTAAAAACCAATTTGCTTCCCCTTTCCTTTCATCCAAAGGACTAAACACAGAGCCCACCATTCTAAGACTAAGGAGGGGAGGGGAAGCAAACTGTTTCCTGAATTCAGAGTTGGACCTCCAACCTCATGGTTCTGGGTCTGGTGTCTTTAAGGCACTTGGCCGTGTATCTCATTTTCATGTGTGTAACCATTTTTCTGTGCGTTTCAGTTGGAAGACCAGAAGCGCGAGTACATTGTGAACCTGGAAAAGCTGCAGCAAGACAAAGATGATCTCAATAACAGAATCAAGAGGCTCACAGAAGGTAACGTGCCATACCAGTCTCGGCTTCTAAAGCACACTTGTTAAGTTAACAATTAGTCAGGATGGGCAAAGTGCTGTGTAGGGGGCATGCAATTAGTCTTCCTTTGGAAGTGAGCACTGACCCCTTTTAATGGAAGACTTTGAACTATATGCACATCACAACTGACCAGGTACATGAATTTTATTTGAAGCAGAATATTTGTTTGCCATTAACTGCAGTAAAATTGGACATTATAGATTGGAGGCAGTTTGTTGCAGCATACCATCAGTTAAGCTGACCTTAAAACATCCACATGGATATGAACGTATTTAACAAAGCTTCATGAATGTACTTGACATACCCTGATGCTGCAAAGTTTCATTTAAAGAAAAAAAATTGGGTTGAAGTACTTGCTATACTTGAATAGGTGGTGAACTTCACTGTTCACTTTTTTCTCTATTGGACAGATGACTGCTGTTTCACTAGAATTGTGTATGCTGTGGATAGTGTGCAGGCTTTTGCTATGTGAATATTTGAAAGTTAGCGTGCCATTACTTTGAACATTGCCTGTGTGTTGCAGACTTGCAGAGCTCCAAGAATATGACCGAGTTTGAGAAGTTGAAAAAGCAGTATGAGGATGAGAAACTCAAAAAAATTCAGGTAGGTGCTGTAGTTTGGAAAAACATACCAAAAACATTTTGTGTCAGTTTTTGGTGCACCTTTGTCCCTTTGTAGCAGGTGTCTTGTTTGTGAGAAAACTACCGCTGGGATGTTATACTGCTAATGTGGACCTGCCTACGCCTTGCAGATTTGCACTGTCAGTTATGCTACTCCATTTACATACAAAACTGTGCTTGAAAACTACAGCCATTTCTGCAAGTTACATTTTTTTTTTTAGGTCAAACTGTAGAAAAAAAACAGGCAAGCAGTTCATTGTTGAGACATTATATTTAGATCTGGAAGACCTTAAACAGAGTAAATCTGACAGGGGAAATTTAAAAAAAAAAAAAATGGAAGACAGAAAGTTGTATTCCTTTCATAAAGAGCCTACCAGGTGCATCAGCCCCCCTGCCCCGCCGGAACCGAATCCAATTTTTGGCCCACAGTGCCAAGCAGAGAGCAGAGAGGTTATCAAAAATCTGATCCTTGGGGGGGCCATTATTATGTTGGGAGCCTTGGTCAGACACATGTTTCGCTACCTGAGTAGCTCATCAGTGACCACAGGCACATAATGATGAGAGGGTATTGGCCAAGTGTGTTCTGGTGGTATTGTTGGTACGTGTTCAGTTACGTATTCCAGTGAACCTATTGTTGGTATGTGTTCAATTACGTATTCCAGTGAAACCATCTTTTTTTTTAAATTCAGTAATATTTGGCAGGATACTGGTTTTTAGATACCCTGGTGTAATAGAGGGTTTCATGCTGAGATCTGAGCCTCGCATCTTTCCTCACAAGCTTTTGACCTTACCACCATGCGGCACTGTGTTGACAGGTGGAATGCATAGTGTGTTGAGTCTGCATCAGCAGTCAGTTGATTGTAATGTGTCTCATTTGACTGCAGCTAATAATTATGTACTATCAGGTCATCAGTGAGCATGTGCCATTGCGTCATTTGAATGTATTGTTTGGAATCAGTTGGTCTTCAGGTCCATCGCTGTGCGTTAGTTGTGAGGAAAGTATGGCTGGCACATTCACATTCAGCAGCAAAGTTTTGCTGTCACTATGTTTGGCTTAACTTTGATTAAAATCTGGATCCTGGAGCCCTCCGTTTGCCACGCTCTTAGTCTTGGCTGTCACAGTGTGTTCTGGTGGTATTGTTGGTACGTGTTCAGTTACGTATTCCAGTGAACTTATTGTTGGTATGTGTTCAGTTATGTATTCCAGTGAACCTATTGTTGGTATGTGTTCAGTTACATATTCCAGTGAACCCTAAAGACGCAGACACTGTGTGTGTTGGGTCACAATGCATGTGTATGGAGATCTGTGGAACATTTCTTAGTTTCCAGACAGTTGAAGTGATTGAAAACCTTCGAGTTGAAAAACCTGAAAACACTGTTGTTGTTTGTGCCTTGGTGTGGTGACTGTGTGGGTGGTAGACCAGTGACTGCATGATGTGGTGACTGTGCACTGGTGGCAGACCAGTGACTGCATGCTGTTGTTGTTTGTGCTTGGTGTGACAGTTGTGCGGATGGTAGACCAGTCATTGTACACTGTTGTTGTTTGTGCTTGGTGTGACAGTTGTGCAGATGGTAGACCAGTCATTGTACACTGTTGTTGTTTGTGCCTTGGTGTGGTGACTGTGCTGGTGGTAGACCAGTGACTGAACACTGTTGTTGTTTGTGGTAGACCAGTGACTGAAAACTGTTGTTGTTTGTGCAGGCGGTCAACAAGCTGGCGGAGGTGATGAACAGGAAGGAGTTCCGGCAAGGCAAGGGTGGCAAGGACAAAGCCAGTGGTGCAGACCTGAAGAGAAAGGAAAAGGACTTGCGGCGGGCACAGCAAGAACTTACCATGGTAACGGCCTAACAATGATGATGTTGACAATGAAATATTTGTGAAGCTGGAGCGTCTAACTCACAGATGGAGCACAGCATGCTGTACAAAGTTCAGATATTTTTAAGCACCCATGTTGTGATGCCTTCAGGGGAAAATGACAATAACAATGATTGCAAGCAATTCAGACCACAAGTAGCCAAACAGCAAGACCTACATTTCATTACCTACACTACCTGCATTTATCCAGAGATGATTTTTGGTTATTGGTGGTACAATAGCAAGTATAATATATAAAAATATGGAGAAAATCAACTAGTCTACTATTCTAGCATTGCCTCTTTGTTATCAGGATGGTCATATCACTTATTAAACACATGCAGTTTAATATGGCAGTGAATGTTCTACACTTCAATGGGTTTTGGTGTGTGCAGGAGCGTGAAAAGTACAACAAGATGGTGGAGAAGATGCAGCGTGACGTTGCAGAGGCACAGCAGAACGTCTACGAGGAAAATCTGGCACGCCAGCGACTCCAGATGGAAATGGACTCCAAAGACTCAGAGATTGAGCAGCTGCGGCAGAAACTGTCCATGTTCAATGTCGACTCAGCTTCTGTAAACAGCGGTAGCCTAGAAGACTCGGTCGTGGACGAGCCTACTTCTGGTGAGTTTAGAGTGAGACGGAGAGAAGGGGCAAAAAACAGCGAAGAGACTTCTTGTTCCATTCAGAGTTAACACTTGGTTAGAGAGCTGGAGATGCTTGTCATGCTTTTTTTGTGCGCCCTGCATGCGCTAAGATTGTTGTGCAAATTAAAAATCCCGTGTCCTTTTTCAGTGAGACCTGGCCTAGTTACCAGTGGAGGGTTTATCTCCACTTCTGGAGGGTGGACACTGTTACACAATGAGCTTATCATGGCTGAAGGTAGTCCCCACTTGACTATGCAGCGCCTGATAACATTTTGACAGGGCCTCAGTGTTCTTGCTGGTGTCAGGGTGTTGTGACACCTCCCGAGGGGCTCTGCATTTAACTATGCAGCACATGATAATATTTTAACTATGCAGCACACGGTAACATTTTAACGGGACCTTGGTGTTCTTGCTGGTGTCAGGGTGTTGTGGCACAGCCTTAGGGGCTCCGGTTTCTGACCGGATTCCAGTTTGCTTGAGCCTTTGCCATTCACATTTAGAAGGTGGCAGGCAGCAAGCAGCGTAACGTCTTTAATCCCTTCAGCATTCAGTGACACAGCTCTTACGGGTGATGCGATGGAAGGGCCATCGACCTTCACTGACTCTGTCACAGACAAGCGGTAAATCTGCAGTGCACCTTTTCTTTTGCACAGATGCACTGATGGAGGGGTGGCTGGCAACACCAAACCGTCAGAACATCAAGAAGTACGGCTGGCGTAAACAGTACGTGGTGGTGAGCAGCCGCAAGGTCCTCTTCTACAACACGGAGAACGACAAGCAGAATGCGGATCCCATAATGGTGCTTGATATTGAGTGAGTGCAACGACGGTGTGGTGTGTAGTTGTGTGTGTGCGTGCTTCTTCAGATAACAGCATCCTTGCTGTTTTGATGCCCACAAAAGTGATAAGTATGTGTCTGAAAATAAGCAGGGGACAGAGATGTTGCTGGTGTTTATTGCCTGGGCTTATGCTTACTGAGTTTGGTTTAGTGGTTTAGCACTATTGGACCGTACCCAGACAGGCTGGCATTTCTCTGTTCTCTAGTGATTCAACGTTTGCTGTTGAAGTTTTCTGTTTCAGTAAATAGTGTCATTTTGCTGTCACTGAAAAGATAAATTTGGTCATCTACTGCACAAGAAACAAAGACCTGTGAATTTGCAGGAAAGCTCATTTGTTCTAAGGCCAGTGTACCACGTTGGAGCTCTGTCAGCAGTAATTAGCGTCAGTCTGTGATACAAAGTGCCACAGAAAGTGTCTACATCAGTTTTGCCCCATAGACCATAAAAGCAGCAGTGTGTCTTGGTGCCAGACTAAAATAGCTGTGGCATGGTGTTGCCAGAATGAAGGTGTTTACCTGTAACATACTTCGTAAAGGGAGGTTTGTCTGCTGCATGTTAGAAGCTTGTTTTACAGCAGAAAATGAAACCAGGACCTTTTTATTGTGCCATGTTAATGTTCACTAATCAACATTGTTGGGGAAAAACAGAATATTAATGTGTGCTTATTTTTCTTTCTGTTTTAAATCTTGTTTTATTTTGCTGTAATTTGTGGGTGTTACTTTTCAGTAAACTATTCCATGTACGGCCTGTGACACAAGGAGACGTCTACAGAGCTGATGCCAAAGATATCCCCAGAATATTCCAGGTAAGGCTGGTTTGGTGGTGCTTTTGTGCTTCTCTGGTGTATGTAGAGTGAAATGGGGTGGTTCTGTGTGACTGCAGTATACCGAGTGTGGGTTGAGAACTGTTCAAGAACAACAAAAAGAAAGAAAGAAAAAAAGGAAGATAAAATCAAGAACTACAAGGACACCCTCAGGACTCAGCATTGCAGCTTCCTGAGTGGGATGGGTTAGGCTGCATGTGCACGAGTGTGCATGAGGTATACCGAGTGTGGGTTGAGAATTGTTAAAAAAAAGAAAAGAAAAAGAAGATACAATGAATAAGGAACTACAGGGACACCCTCAGGGCACAGCGTTGCAGCTGCCTGAATGGTTTGGGTTAGATGTGCTGCATGTGCATGCACACTGAAACCCCTCGCTGCTGCTGCTGCCGCAAAGAGCAGCATCAAGTAGAAGAACCGATGAGCTTTTAAATCCAACATTGAGTATGCAGTTAATTAATGTCATTAACTGTGTATGTGCATGTGTCTGGATGTCTGCTGAGGATGATAACTTTCCAAGGGGGGGTGGGGGATGTGTGTACTTAATGATTTTATTTTATTTGACAGTTATTATGTTTTGGTTTGTCAGATATAACATTATTCCAGGTAATTTTTGGTTTGCTAGGTATTAGCATTATATCAATGCTTTAGCTTCAGTAGACTGAGAGACAGGGGGTGTATGTCTAAGAGCATGTGTGCGTGTGTTTCATGACTTTGAACTATTGAAATACGTGTACTCAAGTTTTTGGTGTTCATTAATGTATAGGATCGAACAACAGCTTTAGTTTCCCGTGGGGATGAATAAAGCATATTGTTACTGTTAATGTGTGTGTTGCAGATTCTCTACGCAATGGAGGGAGAGAATCGCAAGCCAGAGGAGGGCCCCAACGATGGGATGGGCAATGAGCGAACAGACATGATCAGCTACAAGGGGCATGACTTTCTGCCCCTCACTTTTCGCACCCCCACCTCCTGCGACTCCTGCCATAAACCTGTGTGGCACGTCTTGCACCCTCCTGCAGCTCTAGAGTGCAAACGTAAGTGTGTCTGTGTAGAATGGTTAGGTTGGTGAGTGGGTGAGCGTGGGTGTGTTTGGAAGGGAGGCTGAGTGTGTGTGTGTGTGTGTGTGTGTGCTCTGCAACTGACGCTTGCAGCAGAGAAAGTGAGTATTGATGTTTTTGTGCCTGCCTGCATGCATGTGTGTGTGTGCTCTGCAACTGACGCTTGCAGCAGAGAAAGTGAGTATTGATGTTTTTGTGCCTGCCTGCATGCATGTGTGTGTGTGTGTGTGTGTGTGTGCTGCAACTGACGCTTGCAGCAGAGAAAGTGAGTGTTGATGTTTTTGTGCCTGCCTGCATGTGGTGTGTGTGTGTGTGTGTGTGTGTGCTCTGCAACTGACGCTTGCAGCAGAGAAAGTGAGTGTTGCTGTTTTTGTGCCTGCCTGCATGTGTGTGTGTGTGTGTGTGTTGTGTGCTCTGCAACTGACGCTTGCAGCAGAGAAAGTGAGTATTGATGTTTTTGTGCCTGCCTGCATGCATGTGTGTGTGTGTGTGGTGTGCTCTGCAACTGACGCTTGCAGCAGAGAAAGTGAGTGTTGCTGTTTTTGTGCCTGCCTGCATGCATGTGTGTGTGTGTGTGTGTGCTCTGCAACTGACGCTTGCAGCAGAGAAAGTGAGTGTTGATGTTTTTGTGCCTGCCTGCATGCATGCGTGTGTGTGTGTGTGTGTGTGTGTGTGTGTGTGTGTGTGTGTGTGTGTGTGTGTGTGTGTGTGTGTGTGTGTGTGTGTGTGTGTGTGTGTGTTGTGTGTGTGTGTGTGTGTGTGTGTGTGTGTGTGTGTGTGTGATGTGTGTGTGTGTGTGTGTGTGTGTGTGTGTGTGTGTGGTGTGGGCATGGAGGAGAGAAAGGGTGGAGGGATGGGCAGAGTGAGTGACTGCAGGTGTGTGTGTGTGTGTGTGTGTGTGTGTGTGTGTGTGTGTGTGTGTGTGTGTGTGTGTGTGTGAGAGTGTGAGTGAGTGTGTGTGTGTGTGTGTGTGTGTGTGTGTGTGTGTGTGTGTGGCATGGAGGAGAGAAGGGTGGAGGGATGGGAGAGTGAGTGATGAGGCTGTGTGGTGTGTGTGTGTGTGTGTGTGAGTGTGAGTGAGTGTGTGTGTGTGTGTGTGTGTGTGTGTGTTGTGTGTATGAGAGAGTGTGGAGTGTGTGTGTGTGTGGTGTGTATGAGAGAGAGTGGAGTGTGAGTGTGTGTGTGTGTGTGTGCGTGTGTGTGTGTGTGTGTGTGTGTGTGTGGCATGGAGGAGAGAAAGGGTGGAGGGATGGGCAGAGTGAGTGACTGCAGGCATGTGTATAATTATATGTGTACTTGAAAATTGACACCATTTGTTTTGGGTATTGCTATTCAATCATTCTGTTCAGTCTGGAAGTAAGAATTAGTTCCTGTGACATTCTTTGATCATCACCATATGTAAGTTGAAATGTGAATAGTATATAAAGTTTGATGTGATACTAGAAACAAGCTTCAGAAAGTGAAAGAGAATTGTAATAGAAAGCCACAAGTTGTTCTTGTATTGGATACTGGCACAAATCGCTAAACGTTACACACACACACACACACACGCACACCACACACGCCAAGAAAAGGATGATTTGTGAAATGTGTAGTGGAGAATGAAAGGTTGCACAGCTGCTATAATTATCAGTGGCATTTGCAGACACTACTCATGGAGGTTTGTGCATGTAATGATACAAACTGCTGCGTTTCCACTGTTGTGTTTCCTGTTGTCACTGTCCTGAGGATGTGTTCTTGCTGACCCAGTCATGTTTTGACTTCTTTTTACAGGTTGTCACGTGAAAGTGCATCGAGATCACTACGACAAGAATGAAGAATTTATAGCATATTGCAAAGGTAAACCACAAGCGTAGCCTGCCTGCAGTGTAGTTATCATGACAGGTGTCATTTTTAACTGAGCCAAAGAGATCAGTCCTATGTTCAGTTGTATGTGCTTGTTTGACTGTGAGATAAGCAGTGAAGCAGTTATCTGCCTTTGCTGCATTGTTTTGTTTTATTTTGTCTGTCATGAAAAGCAGTCTTTAAAGGAACTGGCCTCCTCCATTCCAGCAAAAAAAAGAAGAAGTGATTTTATAATATAATTGTTTTTATCTGAAGGCGGATTGTACTATGCAAAAATATAAACAAACCAATTATAGTGAGATAAGAATAGCTTGGAGGTAACCCTTTTTCTAGAACACTGCATTATGTTCTTAAAGGTTCACTCCACATCTCTCAAGAGCTGGTTTGGCCTAGCAGTAAGGTGGTAGGCTGGTAAGCGGAAGGACCTTGGTTCGATACCGCTTCAGCTGTCCTTTCTCTTCAAAAGTTATTGTTTGTGGACACTGTCTTGTGACTTTGTCCCTCACAATTAATGAAGCATTAAAATGGCTCTCGTCGCTGCCCATCTTAATGCAGGTCATTCTGGTGGTGACAGTGTAGCAATAGGTATATACTCTCCATCTTCACCCACCTCCATAGCCCTTTCTCCCCATTCTCCCCGTCCCTAATAAGCCTTATGGTTTCTGTGGACGTTAGGCACCATGTTTACTTACTAATTCTACATCTCTCTTTTCAGTGAACTACGACTCCAGTATACAAGCCAAAGAGATGTTGCTGCTTGCGGAGACAGCAGAGAAACAGAAGATGTGGATCACCCATATGAGCAAGAAAATCTCAAAGAAAGGAATCGTTAGCTCAGGAAATTTAGGGTATGGCCTGTCAGAAATAGTGAAACAACAAAGCAAACTTTTTTTCTGTTTATAATCTTCCCCTACATCCACCAGCATTATTTTTAATACTTTTTATTTTATTTTATATATATATATGTATATGGAAAAAGAAAAAAAGGATGGACCTATTTATTCTGGCCAAGATGTATTTTCTCATTATTGTGATTGAAAGCTTTATAGCTGTTCAGAAATAGTATGTCCCTGCCATTTTTTTTTTTTTTTTTTTTTTTTTTTTAAATGTGTATATATTTTTATTTTGACTATTCTTGTTGCTTTGTATTTTAATGCATTGTTATCTTTACGTTGGCAGCTGTGAGCATTTTTTACAAACCGTAATTATTAAAATGGTAAACTTTTTTTCTTTTTTTTTAACCATTCACCTTTCATGCATACTTAATGATGAGAAGTACTTTAGTGGAAATTTGTGAAACTGTTGAGACATTTAAGATCTTGTAAGAGCTTGGAATATGTTTTGGACCATTTGTTATCACAGAATGTATGAACTTCCCAAAGTGCATTTAATGTGTAGTTGGTGAACACTCAGAATAGTGACACCGTAACTATGACCAGTTTTACATTATTCAGATGCATTGTCAGAACTAACACATTCTTTCCGTCTTTCTCTCTCTCCTCCTCCCCTGCCCCCTTCTTCCTCTGTGTGTGCTGTGTTTCCTGACACTTTGAACTCCTAATACATGTCCTTTTATTTAGAGTAAATAAAAACCACAGTAATACCACATTGTGTTCAGAATGTTTGGTTTTCTTGAAAACAACAATTTCTCATAATTTATATCCTTGTTTGTTTTGTGGCCAGAACTGTGCGGGGTTCAAAACAGTATTCATCCTACGGGCCCCAGCAACGACATGCAGCCGGCAGCAAAGCAGCCACACTACCGCCAAACTCCCGCGGAAACTAGGCTTCCTCCGGACCCTCACAGACGATGCTTTTAACAACTTGCCAGTCCAGCCGAGAGTGAGCCTGTGCTGTTCATGAAGGTTGTAGGCATGAGAATCTTCGGCAGACGGTCTGAAATCAGCCTTTTTTTTTGAGGGAGAGAGAGATGGAGGGGGGGGAGGAAGGGAAAGCTGGCAAAACCCTACTACAGTGGAGTGTTGCAAAGAGGTTTTAGGAGTTTGCGACCCATTTTCTGCAGTCATGTTCTCATGTCTGAGGCTTGGGGCCCCCCTGGTACCACAGCAACCTGTGGGCCAGGCGACCTTTGCAGGGGTTTGACAGCTTGTTGGCCAGGCAACACTGACAGAGGCTTGTCGGCCAGGCAACACTAACAGAGGCTTGTTGGCCAGGCAACACTGACAGATGCTTGTCGGCCAGGAAACATTGACAGAGGCTTGTTGGCCAGGCAACACTGACAGGCTTGTCGGCCAGGCAACATTGACAGAGGCTTGTCGGCCAGGCAACATTGACAGCGGCTTGTCGGCCAGGCAACACTGACAGAGGCTTGTCGGCCTGGCAACACTGACAGAGGCTTGTCGGCCAGGCAACACTGACAGAGGCTTGTCGGCCAGGCAACATTGACAGAGGCTTGTCGGCCAGGCAACATTGACAGAGGCTTGACAGCGTTGTCAGCCAGGCAACGTTGACAGAGGCTTGACGGTGTCATCAGCCCTGGCAACCAAGTGATTTGTGTGGAAACTGTGCTGACAGTTTCTCAGTGGGCAGGGCAATCCCTGCGCATTTTCGAACAATTCTGCAACCACACAGCAAAGCCGTGACGGCGAGATGGGACTTGGGGCTGTCTGCCCTCACTTTGATGTTCTTCTTGTGTAGCCTGTGGGAAACCTGGGTTTGTTTTTTATCATCCTTTCAGTGCTTTGTACTTCCATTCCACTTACAGGGCTTCATGCATTTGGTCACATGGTTTACGAGTTGTGATAGTCTTTCAAGCAGACTTTTAAACTGACCCATCTGCACAGGAACCGATTTGTCATTAAAACAAACCAGCAAGCAAGCAAAACGGCACTGGAAGCTTTCCTTTCAAGCATTTGGCTTCGAACATGCTGTCCTCCTCACGCTGTAAGGAAATTTATGATTTTATTCTTTCTTGAGTTTTGTCTGCATAATTTCTCTCCTCCTCCTTTTTTTGCAGACGTTCGTGCAGACAGCAAGCATAGTAGATTATTCTACAAGTTGATTGTATGGTGACAGCTTACTCTAATCTGTGTTCTAGACGTGTGAGATTTGTAGAAGTCAGCTCTGTGGTGACAGCTGCCTTTCATCTCTTTGTGTCCCTGACGTGAAGTTTATAGAAGTTGGCACTACAGTGACAGCTGCCACTATTTTGTGTGCCTGCGGCACATGAGGTTTGTAAAGGTCAACTCTTCACCGATAGCCCTCACTGTCCCAGATAGGTGCAGTTTGTGGAAGGCAACTTGGCAGTAGCAGCTGGTACCATATCAGACGTGCGGGATTTGTCAAAGTGGACTCTACACAGCTGTCACTAATCTGGGGCCACATGCAGCGCAGCATTCGTCAAAGTCATCTCTTCAAGGACAGCCGCTGCAGACCAGCGTTTTCCCCAGATACACAGGGCTTTGACCAACAAAGCTGTGGATAGCTGCATCGCAGCAGGCAGCGATTTCTGACGGCATTGTTGGCGAGGGATCCAGCGGGGAAGGCATTGCTTTTGTTGACGTTGAGGGTTTTGTGCAGTTACGACCATGAGCGGGGGGAGGGGGGGGGGGTGCAAGTTGCAGTGCTGGCACGCCTTCCTAAATCCCACCCCCACCCCCTCCTCCCCGACCTGCTTTGGGCCTGCAGACTTACATGGGCAATGTGAACAACGTACATGGCTTACGGCCCCCCCACAGTGTTGCTCCAGATATGAGGTGCACTGTGTGATAAGCTACAAAACCATTACTACAAGGCTGGGGGGGAGGGGCGTGGGGGGGGGTGGGGGGGGGGGTTCTGCAAGCTTTACCAGCAGCCCAGGCTTTGGTTCAAGTTAGTGCTCAGGACCGGGGGTGTCCTACACCTTTTTTTTTTAATGACGCTGTGCGTTGTTCAGTTTTCATGCGGTGCCCGTCTCGGCGTGATCAACTCTACTCACACCTTTAGAACAAGGGAAGCAAATCACTCAATTCGTGGAAACATCAATTGTGGGGATGCCTAGTGGCTTGCAGCCAGAGGTGATGTGGATTTGTGGTGCATGTACCAAGTACTTATGTGGTTGCAATTGAACAGTTATGATAATACAGTAAGCGGTAGTTGATAGTGCTTGTATTCAGTGTGTGTATATATGTGTACATATATATGTGTACATGTATGTTTTGTCTGTGTATATATATATATATATGCATACGTGTGTGTGTGTGTATGGACTTGGTCATGGTTTTATCTCCTGTACTATGACTCCCACATCACCAGCTCGTGTGTTTGCAGCAATCAATCGGCTTACAAACTGGAATTGACATTCTGGAGACTCTTGTGTGTCCCAGGGCGACGTGGCAGTGTGCTGGGCCCCAATATTAAGAGCTAGCGGTGTTTTTATGTGATCATCTGCTCATCCCATTGTCGTGGTGCCTGAGATTTGCCTGTGTGTGAAAGCGGTCTTGGGATTGGCAGTGCGTGTCGACACGGGACGGAGAGAATGAGGGACTGCCTGCCGGCCTATGCATTTATGAGTTTATTCACAAGTTGTGTCATCTTTCTCTGTCTGTCTTGATTGCGAGCGCTTTGGACAGTCTGCTTTATTTTGATGAGTGTTCATGAAAAATGTAATGCTGTTTAACGGCCTTTTTTTGATACTGGAATTAGTCATTTCATGCTTGGTTGGCTAGTTTAGAAATAAGCAAGAAGGAAATTAATGAGCTTAAGATTGAGAATGAGGCAAAGGAAATGATTTTACGTGGAAAACCATGCAAGGAAGAGAATTTTTGAATGACCGAAAGGTGTTTAAGAAGCAGTAGTTTAAATTTTTTGTCTTTTATCATTAAGGCTCTAATAGAGATTTTTGTTATGTGGTATTATGGTTAGTTCAGTTTGATTTTGGGAAGGTGAAACCTTTTTAACCAGGCTGAAAAGAAAGAAAAAAGCAAGTTCAGTGAGCAGAAACAGTTTTGACGTGTATGAAAAGAAAGGGGAAAAAGTAAGTTCAGTGAGCAAATTGTGTTCAGCAGACAGAATGGCCTACCATGTCCAAAAACTTTAACATTGCAATTTTGTTTGATGGTAGTATTTTGCTTTGTTCATGCTGCTTTCAGTAAGTCACTTACCGTGACCACAATTTAAAGTCACAGTGGCATCAAATATTTGGAACTGAAAGTTGCATATACTGGTATTTATATGCTTATCTGATCAAGCTCAATTTTTTATGATTGATTAAATACAGGAACTAGTGTATGCATATTTTGACATTGGTGGTTGGTGAAGGCAATGATTGATGCATTTCCTGACTACGAAAGCCTTTAACACTGGCGTTTTCCTAAATATCATTTTAAGTGATGCCTCTCACATTGTTCTCACATTCTCTTGTCACCCACCTATTTATTCCAGTTTTGATGACCTGTGAATGATTGGCTTTATTCAAGGTTACAGGGGTAGCACAAAATAAAATTGCATTTTCTTGGCATGATCTGAACCAATCTTGTTTAAAATTTGCATGGTTGTGACGTACATGAACAAAGTTACATAGAGTATGTTTTTACCACCTGACTTTTAACAGAAAAGTGAAATGCAAACCCAAACAGTGCAGCGCAGACTCTCGAAAGAAAACACACACACACACTGACATTTGAATCATTTGCTCAGTTTTGCAGCTGTTGAAGTGAGCTCTTCCCTGTAGACTTTTTTTTTTTTAAAGTGAGATCTATCTTTTGGAAACTTTGTACAATGCCATGTGTTTGGCTTTGTTCTTTCATCTTAACTTTATTGTCCTTGATCAGATGCCTAGGTCACAGTGGCAATAGAATTCAGAGCTATGTCTTGTTTTCAACTTGTTGCCCATTCAGACTCTTATGTTGTTGGTACACATGTGGATATGATGCTAAGCATAATACTTCAAGTATCATTATTGCTTATTTTTAAGGGAGACCATGAACGTCTTCCTGCCATGGGAAAGCACTTACTGACTTAGTGATGGCAGTATTCTAGATGCTCTGGGATCTTGTCTTTTTTAATTCTGCTGGATGATAACCACTGTTGAGCTTCGCATGTTCACAACAGTTTTGCTGTTCAACGCTTCCACCGCCTGATGCCGCACTTGTTTGTGGTTAGCTAACAGGTAATATGATTTGTGCCATTTTGCGCAGTTTACAATTGTAGGGTATCTTTATGTTGTGCCCTCAGTTATGCTCTACAACTGCGGCAAGCATCTGTTTGCAGTTGTCACATGAGGTTTGAAATCTCATGAATGTTGAGGCGGAAGTGGACATATTCTGGCAGTGTTGGAGGGTGTTTGTTTTTTAAATGTCGGAAGAAAATTTGAAAATCATAATTACATTTGTGTGCCCATCCCCCATTTTCAATGCGAGTCTTCTGAGCAATGGCTGTTCATGTTCTAAAAAAAAAGGTACTGCTGTTTTGGACCCAATGAATGGTTCTAGATTATACAAAGGATTTCTGTTATTAACTTATAACAATAAAATTATTTGCTTGAATGGTACTTGTGAAATGTGCATGCAGTTGATTTTTTATTGCTAAATTGGCAATACTACTGTTCATTTTTTCATTTTGGAACACTGCTTAACTGATTTTCAGATTTTGAATGATTGTATGGGGGGCGGGGGGTAGAAAGAAAGAGTATGAGCTGAAGGAATAGCATTGTACACGAGCTTATTTCCCACTCATCTTTAGAGTTCTAAAATGTCATTACATGGTCTGAACATCAAGTAGATTCCCCCCCCCCCCCCCCCCCCCCTACTCCCTCTGCCCTGGCCACCACCTTAACACAATAATAGCCATTCCCAAACTTTGTTTTTGCTTTGACATGCAAACCCAACTCCTACAATGGTTTATGACATTCTCCAAGGTTGTAAAAAGACAATTATGCCTTCATTATTGTACACCTCATATTGTGTAAATACAAAAACCCTCCAAAATATTTTAAACTATGCATGTAAACCTCTTTCCTTTTTTCGTGTAACAAGTGCTGTAGTTTTAATCAAGTTAGGAAGAAAAGAAGAAGAAAAAGTTCTGAGATAAAGAACGAGAAGTGGATGTTTCTGGCGCCATGGCTGTACCATATTATTTGTGCTGTTTTCTTTGTGTTCAGGTCAGTGAGATCCCTGTATGGTTGAACACAAGTCATGAAAGACATTGCTTTGTTGAAGTGAAAAATACAGATGAGCGTGTGTGTGTTGTGTATGCAGTATGCAAATGCATTTTTAGTGGGGTGCATGGGTGGGCTGGAGGAGGGGTGTACACTTGCAGTGATAGTGGGGTTTTTTCTTTCTTTTTCTTCTCTAACACATGCTGTCGTGTGGTTGTTTGTAGATGTCAACGATACAACTGTAGAAACACAATTATATGTAGTCTGTAGGACTCCCTCAGAAGTTTTTACTTGTGTCTCTAGTTCTCTGCATCCATTCACTTCATAGTGGGCATCATCTGTTTCACATTTTGAGCTGAGAAATAAAACTGAATATTTTAAGCACATAAAAGAAAAAGTTGAGGAGCAAATAGAGGGTGTTATGTGTTTTAATAAAGCACTTAAGATGTCTTCAGTTTGTGTTTTGGATCTGAGAAAAGATATGCCATCATTTTTCCATTGATGCATTCATTCAGATCCTGTGTTCAGCAGATTGTTTGAAATCAAACAAAAAGTAAAAAACAAAAACAAAAACCGGTTTCTGTCCATTTTTAACATTTTTGTTTTATTGATAAAAGACTGATTTGTTTTTATTTTATTTTTGGTAGATGGCATTGCATATCAAATATTTTAGTGGACACAGTTAAAGGTAGATGAATGTAATGTAGCTTAGAAGATTGTTTGGGAGTCTTCTTTCTTTTACTCAAACACCCCTCTGTTTCTGGCCCCCCACCCCCAACCGTCCCCAAATTCCTGTGGCTTGTTCATTTTGTAGCAGACAATATCTAGCATGATGTTTATGTAAGCTGGGATTTGTATACAGCTGTAAAAACAATATAAGAGCATACCTTGGAATATATATATGTGGGATTGATGAAAATATCCACAGGCTAACCCATTACTGAAAGAGATTAACAGACAAAGCAGCATTGCCTTCTGTGCCTGATTTTCAGGGAGTTTGGTACTGCAGGGTTTAATTGTTTTTGTTTTTGAAGCTTTTAGGATCGGCCTGTCTCATGTTTTTTGAAGGTGCTGCTTGGGAGGTTCTGCTGCCGTCAGCTGTTTTGGATGTCTAACTGCGTTTTGGTTGCTAGCAGTAGTTCTTACAGTTTGGAATAGCTTCAGTTTCAGAGGTATGAAACTACAGTACATTTTCCCCCCAGCTTTTTTGTATGTTTTTTTTTGGGGGGGGGGGGGGGGGCAGGTTGTGTGTGTGTATATATATGCACATTTAAAAAAAAAAAAAAATGTTTCTTGTTTTTGTTTTTCTTAGCATTCCACGTTCTTAGATTTGCAGTCAACTAGATCAAATAAGCATTTCCTATTATTGTTTGTATTATCTCGCTGGAACATACCCCATTTCACTCTTGCTTCGCATATCTTTGGTCTGGCTAGGCTAGGGTGAACCCACAGAGGTGTGGGATTGAGAGGGGAGGGAGGGTAGGGTTTGGAAACCAAGTTGTGATAGCGGTGTGTTCTCATGCAGGGTATCCCCTTTGATGTCCTGTGTTGGATGCACCCACCCCTGTACAAAGCTGTTGTCACATCTGATCCCTCCCCCACCCCACCTCACACACACAGCTGTTTTCTGATCCCCCCACCCCACACACAAAGCTGTTGTCTGATTAATTCCCACCCTTTCCACCCCTGTACAAATCTTTTGTCACGTCTGATCCCCCACCCCCTTCCCTTCCCCCTTGCACAAAGCTGTTGTCTGACCCCTCCCCCCCCCCCTCCACCCACCCACCCCTTCCTTGCACAAAGCTGTTGTGGTGATCAAAGGGGCTGAGGAGAGTTGTTTTCTGCTGATGGTTTTGAGTGGGATTTAAAGACAACTGGCGACTGCTGTGCACAACTGGAGCTTCAGAATCCTACGCTGCTGACTAGGGTGATTGGGACGTCGAGTGGTTGCGTGTGGTGGGCTGTGCGCTTCTTTCGCATCTTTTGTCGCCTGGTACAGATTGACTGCTTGCATCATTCTGATGCCACCTTCCTCTGTTTGCATGTGGAAACCGGGGGTTAAAAACAACAACTTCTGATGAAGGAGCTGTGTGAAACTTGATGAAGGAACTGTGTGAGAAACTTGATGAAGGAACTTTGTGAGAAACTTGATGAAGGAGCAGTTTGAAACTTAATGAAGGAGCTGTGTGAAACTGGATGAAGGAGCTGTGTGAAAATGAAAGGTGCTGTTATGCAGGAAGAGGTGAGCTTAGATCCGTCACCCATGACTGGGCATTGGAAAACCAAAAAGGTGATTGTTGAAATAAGTGGAGGAAGGACTTGTTCCAAACACCCAATTCAGCACACTGTCGAAATAAGTGGAGGAAGGACTTGTTCCAAACACCCAGTTCAGGCACAGGCACTTGATGTAAGTTAAATTTTTTGCTTTCATGTGAGGTAGGGTGTTGTTACACATTCACCTACAACTGAGCTGGGAAAGGGCGCCACTGAACACAATTTTTTGAAAGTGTAATGCAGTTAATATGTTTCAAGTGCCTCCCAATGCCAAAGCTTTTTGTTTTCTGGTTTTTGCTTGATGTGTATGTCAGTAATATTTCTCTGAAAAGGGCAGATGCTACAATTTACGTATATATATTTTATGTCAGTTTGGTGCACGAGAGATGTACATAAGTAAATTGGCTGTTTTATATGCTGCTGCACTCACAGGCATTGATGCTGTGCATTTAATTTTTTCTCTTATTCCTGTACGAATACCAGTGGTTTAAACACATTCCATTTTTTTTTCCTTAAAAAATCAAAGATAATGGGGGCAGAATTGTTGTTCAATACAAAACAGGTTTAACTGCCAAGAATTTGTGTGTTTTTTAAAAAGTGAAGAAAATTAAAAAAAGAAGAGAGAAACGTAAGATCAATATAACAATACTGACCATCAGTTGGTTTTTTTTACTTTGTGTTTTAGAAAATTGATTCCGATACATTGTAACCTGCTGTTTCAGTGGAATGGCTCAAGAGGGGAGTATTATCTTCTTCGCATGAAGTGATGCTGTGGTAGTTGTTGGGTACCCCTAGGTCAAGGTGTTTTATTGTTTCATTTCACAATGATTTATTTGTTCCTCCAGTTGCAATTGTTTTGTTTTCTCCTTTTTGGATGGGGGGGGGGGGGGGGGGGGGGGGAGGAATGCAAAGTTAATATTCTTCAGTTCCCCTGGCAGGATTTCATTTGACTCATAGCATGTGTGTGTTTAGTGGTGCGTGTGTGAAAGCATGCATGTGCAGGAAGGATTCCTGATAACAAAAGGGTGATCAGATTCATTATGTATTAGGCCCCCCCCCCCCCCCCCCCCACAACCTAGAAACCACGGTGCAGAATGAAAATGTCATTCAATTAATATTCATGCTTGTATTTCACTTATTTGCACGTGCTAAGGCCATACTTTTTCTAACATATCTTGTAGTTGTACAGGCATTATACTTACTGGCACAGGAAATGTTGCTGGATGTGGATCTCGGCAGAAAAACCAAGATCACCGTTTGTGTTAAACTTCAAGATACCATCGCCACCATTGTACAGACAACAGACTGGGTGCTTGGGCCCGGTCTTCATACCTTCAGGGCCTCACTTTGGAGCTGGGGTTGCTGCTTAGACAGCTTTATATTCTCTGCTGCATTTGGTTTTTGTTTGTTTATGTGTGTGTGTTTTGTTGTAGTCGGTGTGTATGTACATGTTTTTTTTATGTGTGTGTGTGTGTGTGGTTGTAAGTGGCCCAAAGGCTTGAATGACTTTAACTTCACCATCAAGCTGTGCTGACAGGATGGTGGTGATGGTATTTTCAAGTGCGTGACGAGTGGTAAAAAGATTTTTAAAAAGCCTTGCTCATAGCATGGACTTCTTTTTGTGTGTGACTCCGCGAAGAGCGGGGACTTTTACTTTCAGTAATACTTGGTGCTGTTTTTTAAAACTGAAACAAATGGGCACACACCCACACTGGTGTGTTTTGCATACTATGCCTTATTAATTAACTGATGGGTGACAGCCTCGGTCCACCAGTAAGTCATTAATTAACACAGACTGACACCTTTGTATCATGTTTTGTACGACAGTGTACACACGTTATCTGTACATAGCTGTAGAAGTCTTTCACCAACGTACACGCATCCATTAGGAGTCCTCTCCATGCGGGAAGAATACTCTAATAATTAAAAACAAAGGCGTTCTGAAAGAAGGGAATCTGACTCCATTATTTCTTGCCGTGTATCTGGTAGAAATAGCGCAGACTGCGTATTCACCTACCTACAGTAGCTTTGGTACGTACCATTATTCTACAGGCATTTTGTATAGCATTCTCCAAGCCCTTGGCTCCAACCGCGGGCTGGAAGGATTTGCTCCTGACGATAATAATCTTATCTCGGTGTAACTCAGGGCAAGGGCCAAGTGAGTGGCCTCCCCTGCTCGTTATGTTGGTCGGTCGGCTTGGCCTGCGCCTAACACTTATGTCTGCTGCATGATGTCATGAATAAAAGTTTCAGGATTACCCTACACCTGTGTTGGCTTGTGTGTGTGTGTGTGTGTGTTTGCATGCGTGTGTGTTTGTGTGTGAGGAGAGAGAGTTTTTCATGCATGTGTCACGAGAAAGAGAGAGTGTGTGTTTTACATGTGTCGCAATGTGTGCGCTTGTGCGCACGTTCTCAGGATCATTTCTTAGCAACTAGAAATGCAGTCAGTGATGCATACGCCCTCGTCTGTCTTCTGTTCTGGATGACATAAAGTTAACACGCTAAATGATTCGTGTGCAGAACTTTATAAAAGTAATGTAAAAGTATTTGTATGGCGCTTACACCAAACGTGAGCCTGAAGTGCACAGTACAACACAACAAAGGTCCTCTCTGCTGAGAACCGAACACTACTTGAGAGCTTCTCCCTCCCTCCCAACTTTCAAAGCTAACCTAAAAACGCCTCTCTTCCGCCAAACCTTCTGATTGATTTGTACATGCCAACCGCTACCTGTTTCATATTCATGTGTGTGTGTGAGTTGGGGGTGGGGACTGGGAGGGATAGAATTAAGGGTAGGTAGTAATGATTGATTTGCTTTATATATTGCTGCTTCTCATATGGCACATGTACTTTTTGTGTGTGTATATTATACATTGTTAGTTGTTATAATTCTATGTATTACGTTTGTGAAACTTAAAAAATGGAGAATGTTGTAAAGCTCAGAGAGTTTGTGTACACCAGAGAATAGTGCTATACAAAAGTTATCTATTATTATTATTACTTACTAAAGGTTTTCTCATAGTTTAGGAGTGTGAGAGTCGAGGTGGCCGTCCTGGGCTGTCCGTCCTAACGAGCCTTCTGGTTTTCGTGGACGTAAAGATTTATTGAACCGTGCTTCGGCTTTGGTCACAACTTGTCCCTAATATGTCAACTGACATCTGAGGACATTAAGCATCACTTCATCATCATTTAAAGGTTTTCTCTGAAGCCTGGGGTAGGTCAGAACAAAGCTTAACAGGCTTTATTCGCCTGCTCTGCCAGGAATCCCGCCTAATTTTTGCCTACCTGGTTCTTTCATCACCCCCCACCCCCCCATCTCCGCTGCCAACACGAAATTAACCCTTCCACTGCCATGCTTGCCCCGCCGTCATTCTGCTTACAAATGAAAGTGCCAAACTTGAAACCATTAAAGGGCCCAAAAAGGCAGTGTTTTGGTGCAAAGGAACGTTGAAAATCCACCCAATTATGAAAGTCTTGCGCATAAAATGACCTTTAAATCTAATAAAATGTGACTGCCATGAAAGTAGGTATGTTTTATGAAAGTCTTGCGCATAAAATGACCTTTGAATCTAATAAAATGTCACTGCCATGAAAGTAAGCATGTTGACGGAGGAAGAAATGCATGCCGATCAGGCCGAATTTCGTCTGCTTGTTTTTCTCCCGAATTTCGCGCGAGATCCGTGACCTACTCTGACGTCACTCCCAGGAGCTGAGGCGAACGGCGAATGTACGCTAACAAGGAAAAGACGAATGCCTACGGCAAGAAAGGCCGTGAAAGAAAGAAACTGTACACAAATGCCTGTGACAAAGAAAGAACTGCCTAATAGACTACTGTCTGCACCAAATGAGTGGACGAATACAAAGCCATACGACGCTTTACGAGCACAGAAGCAAAAATAACCGTGCCAACGAAAAATCTAACTAACCTTCACTCTAACAGCTCACTAACCCGGCCACCATCTAGAAAAACAAAGGCTGCAGACTGGAAAAAAAACAAATCGCTAATCAGGACTACAGATGACAATGCATCAGGATGTAAACAAATGCAGACGAAAAGAGAAATGCAAAATGGCTGCCCTAATCTGGCAAGCTACGAAATGGCCAACAAGCCACAGATAAAAGAAAAAGATATGGTGGAAAAGAAGAAACAAAAAACAAACTTTCTAAAAAGAAAGAGGAGGCAGGAAATGGCTGCGAGCAACGTGACAATGACTGGATACACGTAATCCGTGTCAGTACACGACACAACCCACTTAGCAGTGACAACTGCGGAGCAGCAGACGGTCACGAACTACCCCACACAAAGAAAGACTGAGCGGTCTCGTTAAACCTCGAGACTACCCCCATCACTAGTACATCGTAAAAAGAACGATATAACTCGAGAAACAAAAGGGCAAGCAAGGAGGGAAAAAAGTGAATGGCAAGAATCTGTCACTAGCCCAACCCCAAACCCACACTCCGAGCATCGCTTTCCGGCACCTTCCTCCAAACTTTGCCAGATTTAGTTACGCCACTGAAGGGGCACTCCGCTTTATCTCCGCGCAGCTGTCCAGCGACGCGGTCAGCGCCCTCGAAAGGTTCGGGTACTAATATGACTGTAGAAGCAACCTAGCGCCAAAGCACTCACGTGAACATGAGACGCATCCACCCCGGGTAAAAAAAGAGTTCCGTCTCGATTCAAACGATTGTGGTTTTATCTGTGCTGGTGTAAACTTTGTTGGCGGCTATAAATGACAGCCTTGTCTTATTTGAGTTGTTTGTAACAAACTTACTGCTGTTTGAGCACCAACAAAAAAATGCTCGTTAGCTAACAGTTTTCTGGACCCTATGGCGTAACTAAATACGGCAGTGGTTGAAGGAAGGATGTCGTAAACCAGTGCTTGGAGTTTGCCCCAAACCCACACTCCGAGCATCGCTTTCCGGCACCTTCCTCCAAGGAAGGATGTCGTAAGCCAGTGCATGGAGTTTGCCCCAAACCCTAACCCGGGAAGGCCACGAAATCGCTAACAACAACAACAATATACTTTATTCATCCCAGCGGGAAATTAAAGCTGTCGTTCGATCGCACAACGAAGAACATATCTCAATAATTTTAAGTCATGAAACACACGCACATACACGCCCCCTTTCTCTCAATCTGCATACACTAATAGCAAACCCAAAATTACCTGGAATAATGCTAGTCTATTGAACTAGAACAAACAAAACTTGTTCATCTTTATATAATTATGATGAAACAAACAAGGAAAAATTGGGGAAAAATGAAACACCCCATGAAAGGCAGGCTCCCTGATGAGGTCTAGCCTGTTGTGAAAGTTATGGCAAACACATCAAAAAAGTCCGCAACGCCAGTGCACCTAACAAGGCTCGAGAAAGATGGAATAACAAGGGGGAAATAAACAATGGCCCAACTGCTGGCAATGGCGTCGGAGCTTCATCCTTGGAGATTCGAACTGGAAATTTTTCCAAGTCGGTTACCCTGTGGACTTCAAATCAAATGGAGCGAAACAAAACACTGCAGAGGGACGACTTCCACGTTTGGTTGCTGTCCTGTCTGACATCACTGCCCGACCTTTGACCCTTAGCGTTAGATCTCGGGGAATTTCGCAAAATGGCGATGGTTTTGAAACGTGTAGTTGACCGTCTTTTCCGACCTTTTTGCCAAAATAAACGCATTTCAACCTAATCGAGGCCCTGAAAGAGTTTTAAACAACTGAGTAAGTAATAGACTGTTTCTTCTTTTCGAACGTTAGTACGGACCTATATATGTTGTTTTGAAGCGATTTGGAGCGATTTTGTACGCCAAAACTGCCTTTCTAGGCCCTTTAAGGCATTTTCCACCCTGTGCACGTGAGAGGATTTCTATCAAAATTCACAGTATTGAAAATATAGTTTTTAGGACCGTCAAAATAAATTGTTTGCAAGCGTTGATGATGATGATGATGAAGTGATGCTTTATGTCCTCAGATGTCAGTTGACATATTAGGGACAAGTTGTGACCAATGCCGAAGCACGGTGCAATAAATCTTTACGTCCACGGAAACCAGAAGGCTCGTTAGGACGGACAGTCCAGGATGTCCACCTCGACTCTCACACAGCTCCTGAACCATGTTGCAAGCGTGTGTGTGAGCACTTTTCAGCCCGGAAATTGTACCGGCTGGGGCAGTGAAGGGGCTAACCCGGCGAACTCCAAGCACTGGTTTACGACATCTTTCCTTCAACCACTGCCGTATTTAGCTACGCCATAGGGCCCAGAAAACTGTTAGCTAACGAGCAGTTTTTTGTTGGTGCTCAAACAGTAGTAAGTTTGTTACAAACAACTCAAATTATATCAGTTTGTTTTATAACTGACCACGTTGCTAGGTTGCTTCCACAGTCTTATCAGTACTGACCCGAACCTTCCGGAGGGCGCTGACCGTGTCGGTGGACAGCTACGCGGAGATAAAGAGTGCTTCTTCAGTGGCGTAACTAAATCTGGCAGAGTTTGGAGGAAGGTGCCGGAAAGCGATACTCGGAGTGGCTAACGTGACCTGCGACACGAACAGTGAAAACCCATGGATATATTTCATCAAGGGAAGACGAAAAACATCAAACCGGAAAGGATGCATACAAAACAAACATCACTCAAAAACAAGTATTCCAAAAGCCTCACCAATATGAAACAACCCCCTCGATCGTCACAAAAATGAAATAGTGGAGGGGCAAAACTGAGCTGATTATACCCTAAAACAGTGCATTCGCGTGCGGCGCGCGCGTGTGTGTATGTGTGTGCGTGTGTCTGTGTGCAGTTTTTTGAGGAAGTTCCACCCTCGATATTACTGAGGAAAGTTAAATTGCATCACCAACCGTACTCATTGCATCAGTCTTGTCTAAAAATAGCGCTGACTTCTGGCCGCACCGGGGTTTTTTTTTCTTTTTTTCTTTCAGAAACGCCGTGACATGTCAAACGGTAAACGACACGCACAAGCCGAAATCCCATGTTCTACTTCCTTGTTCGACAATACAGATTATGTTTAACCTATTTCATACACAGGCTGACGAGAACGTTTGGAGCTGATGCCTGGAATCATCGCTCAATGATGTGAAGTTTCAACACTGTTTTAAGGAAAGTGCGTTACAAACGTAGCCTACATTCACAGTCACAGCCACGGTTGTTGTGTCGTATGCCCACATCACAGCGCAGTGAAACGCTGATCACAATGCCGCACGGCAACGTCGGAATCGTCTGCACTTACGCATGTAAGGTAGTCAGTCTCGGTGTGTGTGTGTGTGTGTGTGAGAGAGAGAGAGAGAGAGAGAGAGAGAGAGAGTGTGTGTGTGTGGGAGAGAGAGTGAGAGAGAGAGAGAGTGTGTGTGAGAGAGAGAGAGAGGGAGCGCATGGGTGTGTGTGTGTGTGTATTGACGTTGTGTGTGTGTGTGTATGAATGAATGAATACACTTTATTTTATGAGGGTAGTGGAGAAGACTCGAACCTGTTTACATCCAGCCCTCGCCCATGAGGAAAACTACTATTAACTAAGGATACAATGAGCTACAGTATGTTGAGTACATGTACATTCATAGAATCATCCAAACCATTTTGAAATGGACACCAGTAAACCGAGAAATAAGTCAATAATGAGCATTTAAAAAAAATAAAAAAAATAATGCACGTAAGATTAAGAACATATTTGTGTGAACGAAAACTACATGCACATAGAGCACAGACACACAAAAGGTATGGGCTGCCTGAAGCAGCACAACACAGGTTGGAAGCAGCACATGGAGAGAGATATCTATGATCATGGTTTCAAGTAACACCTAAAAGAGATAACATAGGAAGTGTAAGACGCTTTTTAAACACCGAAGGACTGACTGGAAGCCTCAGTTCGCTGGGCAATGAGTTCCAGAGAGCAGGACCAGAATAAACCAGACTGGACTTGAATAAATTATCCTTGGTATTGGCGCATTTAGCTTTCTTGATGAATTCCTCAAACTTTGATTAATCAATCATTTTATTGATAGATTAATCGGTGCCCTCCCCAATACAGTTTTGTGCACAAAATGCGCTTTGTTACTCATTAATCTCTGACAAGCACACATTTAATTATTTTTTCTGTCTAGAAACCCTGGAGTAGTTCAGAATATAGCTTTTCATATTACACCCACTGCTACTTACTAACTTAGTGTAAACTGTAAGGAATGTGGCCTGAGTTTTAACTTTTGGCTTCTTACTTCATTTTTCTCTAGTCAAATTATCAAAATTTCTTTAAACTTGAAGAGGTCTGAATCATAACAGTGTACATTACAGCAATATACAGTTTATATCTATACATATACTGCTTTTTAAGAATCAAGAATATTCAGTTGTCCTCTGTAAACACAGGAAATTCAAATTGTGGCCACAAGCAAAATAAAAAAAACATAAATTATAACAAATAATATAGGCCTAGTGCATTAACTATTGATTACACACACACACACACACACACACACAATTAGTATTACTATATATATATATATATATATATATATATATATATATATATATAATATATATATCAGTACACATACACACACTCTGCTAAAATATGCAAGTCAGTTTAGACACAGATAAAAAATACAGCTGTTAAGAGACACGCACACCCGTACATCTATCTCTTGCTTACACACCCACATAACACCTCCCCAACCCACCCCACCCCCTCCCCCCTCCCACACACATATATACACACAACCAGTATACATGTATGCATTCTACTTATTTTAAAAATTAATGTACAAATAAATACAGCCACAGATTCAAAGTACAACAATTAAAACAACACACATACCCACACGCACACACAAGCTGCATGCATGCATGGTGCTTTAAAAAAAGAAGAAAACATGCAATTCACAAAATGCAGTGCTCACACAGTCTAGTCTAGTTTTGTGGTTTTACATTTTGTTCATATTTTCAGTTTCATTCATATGTGGGCTTCCATGTTCTGAGAGGAAATTAACACTGACAAGTAACTGTGAATAAATCATTAAATGTCTACTTGATTTTTATTACCATTTATGAACAGTTTTGTTAAATAACCAAGTAAAGGGACTGACTTGAACTGATCTTGCTTCCTCTTTTAAAACTGTCCTCATAAAACACCTGCTCAAAATATATTTTTAAACCTCTTGCCTCAATCTCTTCTTTTTTACTTCACTTAACTCTGTGTGTGTGTGGGGTGTGTGTGTTTTTGTGGGGTGTGTGTGTTTTTGTGTGTGTGTGTGTGTGTGTGTGTTGTAAATCACTCTGCACACCCATTTTATATCTTTATTATTAATATTACTAACTGAATTAAACTTATGATAAGTAGTCCATATATTCAAAGTGTTAATATACATCTTTACAAGTCTATAATAATGTGAAGGTGAAAAAATTGCAAATTGTACAAATCTCCCTCTCCTCCTCAACTCCCTCCTCTCTTCCCTCTCTCTGGCTCAGTGTTATGAGAAAAAAATCTTCTTCCACTCACTTTGTTCAGATGGTTAATTGGATCAGTCATAATGAGAAATGTATTGCAACATATTTCAGTGTCTGGGTACTTGTACTTCTATTAAACAGTTCAAGTCCCTGGCTTGTAACTCACAAAATTAAATGCAGAAGCAGCAAAATATTGCCATACATTACATAATTTCAAAATAAATGGGACAAGAACTGAAGGTTCATCTAGTAGAGTAGCAGTGTTCTCTGACAGTGTACATTCTACGTATTCATCCTTCATGAGAATTTATATAGACAAACTGATAGGCAAATGCCATTTGTTAAAATGCAGGTTAGGTTGGCTGTTGATGAATTAACTTTATGAATTAATTTGTCAATGCTGGCAGTCATGTGTGATTATTTCTGGCACTTACTGTAAGCTGAACATTTCCACTCTTCTTTGAGTAGCTGTGCTCACTGTCTTTGAAGGAATCACTAGTCGAGCTGCTTAGGATCACATTGAAAAGACTCATAACTTGAGTCTGACATTGTGTGGTGTGGTGTGTGTGTGTTGTGTGTGTGTGTGAGGCTAATTTTACAAATAAACATATGATTTTAAATGTAGTCTTAGTTAATAAATGATACTTGAGATGTGAATTGATTTGATCAAACTGTATCATTAGTTACAGTGAGGCAGCATGGTCTTCAGTGCTGCACTAAGTTTATGTGTAATGGTTGTTGCTGCAACTATTATTAGTTGCGCCTGTTTCTGTGTGTGATTGTGAGTACAGCACTGCTGTTTACCTGTGCATTTAGTGTGAATATGCCTGTTGACCTGTCTTTATACTTTTGTCTATTCTTCTTCTCTTTTTAATTTTCTTTATTATATATATATAATTATATATTATTTTCATCAGTTTTACATTGTACTTCTATGTTTTCTTGTCTTTGTGGTTTTTTATATATATATAATATATATATATATATAAAATATATATATATATATATACATATTATTTTTTTTCCCTCTCTTCTTTTCTCTTCCTCTTTTTCCTCTCTCTCTCTCTCTCTCTCAGTCACTCTCTCTCTCTCTGTGTCTCTCGGCCGGCTCTAAATGATGCCTGTAATTTTATATTTACTCATCAGTAGCTTAGTAAGGATTAGTAGTTAAATCGGTTTTTGACTGAACCTGAAATACAATCCTTCTAAAATAAAATAAATTCGAGTTCACGTTCTCTTTTCTCTTTTCCCCCTCCCTTTTGAAGCCCGTCAATGCGGTTTCGCTCCTCGTTGTGGGAAAATAAAGTATGATATATTACAACAGACAAGTTCTGCCTTTGTGCTCCTGACCAGCTGTCCATTTTTCTTCAACCATACTTTTAGATCTAAAAACTTAATGTTCGCCGAGTGAAATGACCGTGCACTCGCCGCTGTTGAACGGCAGCCAGACGTCCCAGTCGGCAAGGGGCTATACTCGTGCCAAACTCCTGCCTCGCTCGTGGGAATGGTCTGTTTGGAAGCTGGTTTGCTAGAGTGAATGCGCTATGTAATCTTTCGCGCAAGAAGTCCCGAGAGGTCGCAGCGCACTTCCGGGCCGATTTCTGAGTCGGCGTTGCTTCACGCTGTGTATAACAGTGGAAGCTGAACCTAGAATCGCGAAGCAGTACAAATGCCAATACTGTTGCAGTTGCAAAAATTACCGTGGAAAGGGGATGGAGGGTGGAAAAAAAGTGTCTTTGCGTCGTTTTTTTGGCTGACCAGCCGAACGGATCGCGAGTTCATAGAAACTTGAAAATGCGTTTCAGGGCATCCTATAGCACGAGCAACAAGTTATTGCTTATTGTCAGACACATTATGACTACGGGCCTTCAAAAATGCATTTAAAGTTGGCAGTGTAAAATTCGCAAATTCACTGTCACCGCCTTCCATGGCGGTGAAGAAAGTACACACCGGAAGTAAAAGCAGCCAAGGGATTCAACTTAAGGCGATGCCGGGCAAAAGTCAAGGGAGTTAACAACCCCGCCTGAATCGCCCAATAAGAGCAAGAAGGAGAAGAAGGGAGATAGTGTGAGCCGGTTTGGCCTAGCGGTAAGGCGTTAGGCTGGTAAGCGGAAGGACCTCGGTTCGATACCGCTTCGGATCTCTCTTCAAAAAGGTTGTGGTTTGTGGACACTGTCTTGAGACTGTCCATCACTTCCTACTGAAACATTAAAATGGCTCTCATCGCTGCCCACCTTAATGCAGAAGTCATTCTGGTGGTGACAGTGTAGCGATAGGTATATAATCACCCTCTTCCCCCACCTCCATAACCCCTTCCCCCCTTCTCCCCGTCCCTAATAAGCCGTACGGTTTCTGTGGACGTTAAGCACCATGTTTACTTACTTAAGGGAGATAGTCAAGTCAGGGGGTTGGGGGGGGGGGGGGGGGGGGGGGGGAGACAGCTAGAGAAGCACAGAGAGAGAGAGAGAGTCACAGACAGACAGACAGACAGACAGACAGGGACTGAGACAGACAGAGACAGAGTTACGTGAAATTATGAAACTGATTATCGCCTGGAGGAGACTGACGTCACACCTTGTATATTTTCGCGATTTTCAGGTGTTAATTTGGGAACGTTCTTGGAGCAAGTCACAAAGTGATCTGAAACTGCTGATGACAGAATGCGATCAAACAGAAAAGCCTGCTGGGTGCGTGACCTCAACGGAATTCAACAGCGCTTTCAGCTCTCTCAGTGATGTTACAGACGCTGCGGTCAGTATGAAAGTACAAAGAACAGGGATTGGAAGCGCACTGAATGTGTAAACACTGGTACGTGCTTATATATACCACCCCACATTCAAAGATCCCGAGGAGTGGGAGTGACCGAAGATTCAGTGTCCACGATGGAGTCACTGTTTAAAAGGGTAGAAAACCTCGGAGCCTGGGACTCTTACATCAGAAGCTTTCAGACCGTCAGGGTCACGGATGAAGAACTGTCCATGGCGATGGTCGACGCTACGTTTAATTCAAACGACGAACTGTTGTACAGATTGACGACAAGCACAAAATCTGGCAGGCGCGTCTTCAAACAACTGTGCCTTAAGGGCAGCATGCCCTTCTTCGTGTATTTTCACATGCAGGAGAGAGATGAGTCCGACCTGGCCTTGAACATTGTCGTTGGACTCGGCATGTGGGACTTCGTTCCTGAACTGTACGAACACGTGAATGTCACGCAGAGATCACGCAGAGAGGCCTTTCGGCGCGCCATCCGGGCAGGGGCCTGGGACGCTGTCACGCAGATGGCTGCCTGCAGTGTCACCTGTAGACGTGACCGTCGCGAGGCTTTCCTTGCAGCAGTCAGGCAGGGCCAGTTCACACGGGCTGTGCAGCTTTATTGTGGACAGGACGTCGGTGTCACTGACGTACGTGACCTCCGCTTTGCCATCAAGACTTGCTTCGCGACAGAGCAGTGCGAATCTGCCGCCGAGTTCTTACACTGTTGTCGAAGTGACGAGGAAAGGTACAAAGTTCTGAAGCTTATCCTTAAAGAAGCCATCCATGCTGGAATTGTGGTTCTGCTGGGGAACACCTCACCTTACATGTGGTTGGATATTCCAGGAAGCGGCGTAGCGGTGACGGCAGAAGGCTCAATCTGCCTCATTGTAGAGCTCGAAGAAAAAGATCCGATGTTTGGTGGAAACTCCGCTCACTCCTGTCACGTACTCATCGGGGAAAACCACTCTGTCACTGAAATACCAGCCGCGTCCGACAGCACGTGGATGTCCACAAACGACACAGATGGTCGTCAGCGGTTGCTGCGGTACCTGGTTCGACAAGCCGTCAGTGGCAACAATGCTGAATGCTTCAAGAGTCTCTGTCTCCAGAACACTCGTTGGGCAGAAACTGCACAGTACGCCTTCAAGAGGGCACTTGAAGGTGGCAGACCTCACCTGGTCACCCATGCCCTAGGTGCTGAATTTTGCCACAGTTTTCGACATGGCTGTCTGTTAAGTCTGGCTGTGAAGCTGGCTGTTAGGGCTGGAAAATGGGAGTTTATCGAAGACACCGTTAATGTTCACAAACTATGCTTTCCTTGGTTGGAGCATTTTGTGGTTAAAACGGATCTTTTGAAAGGATCGAAGAACTGGCCATTTCTTATTCCAATTGTAGAACTGTTCATAAAATCGGATGACAGTACAGGTGGCCTTGCATATATTGCCGAGATAGAGATCGGTAATCGGCTCAACTCCAGCCGAAAGGCCAAACGACTCGCAAAATGGTGCGAAGAAAACTCGTTTCCCCACTTTGCCCTTTATCTGTCTGTGGCTACAGGGGATTGGCTGACGGCGAAAAGAATCACAGACTCGATGAAGAATCCGATGTGTTTCAGTTTGTACGATATGGTTCTCGAGAAATCCTTGGCTGAGGGAGCTTGGAACGTAGCGGCCGCCTGCCTGAAGCACGCCCCAACAGATGGTGATGATGACGTTATGGGCAGATTCCAATGGATGATGGATGTGACCCCTCTGATAAAACAGTGTCGAGAAGACGGAATGAAAGACTGGGTCGTGAAACTGGCGGTCTGGACCGGTGAATGGGAGATCGTAGAAACAGAAATGGAATCCTGCGATGACCAGTCAGTCCTCAACTTTACCCTCGAAGAAGCAGCGGAAAGCAACCAGTGGCACATTGTGACGACTCTGCTGAGCCGGTGCTCCGGAAGTGAACCGTGCCTCCGCGACGTTCTGACGTCAGCAATAGTAACGGGGGAATGTGACATTGTAAAGACGTTGCTAAACATGATAAACCCGCTTTCAGATGACTCTAATATCAGTCCCATTCTGTCCACAGCATTAGGAATCGAAAACGCAGAAGAAATGGTTCTTCTGTGCATCAAGGCCGGTGTCTCAACTCACGAGCAAGCAGACGACTTGTTCATGTCTCCCATGGAGAGAGCACTAAATTGGTGGTATTCGCCTCCTCACCTCTCAACGATCAAAGCCCTTTTTGAGTCCGGAGCGTGCTCCCACAACGAACTACGTCGTCTGAAGAACAACGCGTATATCAAGATGCGTCTAGAAACCAGAAACCAGACGAAGATTCTGCAGTTTATGGAAGAAGCAGCACGTACACCGCGCAGTCTGCAAAATCTGTGTCGTCTGTCGGTCTCTCACCTGATTGGCTGCTGGCCAGGACGCGAAAACAGAATTCTCTCCCTTCCTGTTCCTCAGTGTGTCAAAGACTTCCTCATGTTCGCCGACCTTGCTTCCGATGCCATGTCATCGTCGTAAGATAGTACTCAGTGGTGAACCGACGATGGTCCTCCATTACAACGCTTAGGAGTTTTGCCAAAGAATCTGATGAGAGTTTGCTGCTGCAAGTCTGATCAGATAGGGCATTCCTACAAATACATATCACATTCTGTAAATGTTTAGTGTTCCATGAATTTAGACCATGCTAAGTACCTTGAACAAGAAGGTATTGCAGATTTTTTTGATTTTTTAATTTTTTTTATACACTCTTTCCAAGTATTAAAGCAATCTCATGATGCTATAGCTGTAAGTTATTGTGTAATAGTTCAGACATGTTTTTCATTGCCCCTTGTTTAGCTAATTTATCTGATATTTCATTCCAAATGATAAAAACCAAAATGAGATGGTACCCAGCAAAACTCAGTCCCAGTACATCAAGAGGTAATACAATGCATTGAATACTTTGCTTCATAAACTGTATTCCTTCTCACTTTGCAGTCCCCCAAAAGGACCGTTTGTTTAAGTGCAACAGAGGATATCGTACTGTGTATCTAACGCTCAGAGTCATAATTGATGGAAGACGACTGAACTAGGAGTGATTAGAAATCTCAAGTAAACTTGCTAAGGATAAGTCGACTTGATATTTCATCGACGGCTTTTGTTGCTGTTGTATGTTTTGGTGGAGGATGTGTGGGGCCTGGAAGTACAGTGCTAATCCGAATGCAATAGGCAATACAGTGTTGAAAAATCAGCCACAGCAACGCGATGATGATCGACTCCAACTTGTAGAGCGCTCAGAACTTGATCCAAGTTCGCGCCACGCCCCAGCGCGCAGTTTTGTCGTTTCAGTCAGTGTTTACGGGATAAACGAAGTACAGTTTATCACCGTTTTGACTGGGTTGTGTGTTTGCTGTTGACTGTGCTGCGCCCAGAACTGTGACTGAGCCAGCTTCTTAACTGCATGTGATTTGCTCACTTTTACTTTGACCTGGTCGGCTCAGTGGTGTACAAGAAACTGTTTGAATGTGATCCGTCTTGAGATGACCCTGTAATTATTTGCTGTTGACGGGACGTTAAGATCTGAATGTGAGTGATTCGCCCAGTGGTGACCCTGTGATTATTTGCTGTTGACGGGACGTTAAACTCCAAGAACTAACCGACAGGTCTTATTCGTGTCTACAGGTGGATGGCTGTCATTGTGCCAGACAGTCTGCTTTCAATATACCTCCGAGCTA
>JABMCL010001737.1:275000-280000 GCA_018857735.1 Alviniconcha marisindica | reverse complement strand
TACGTGTACGCGACGGCCATGTCGCTATATCGGTGTCACGATTCTCACTGCATAACTCTTTAACAGGCAGTGTATGATGTATACAGCAACGACCGTGTCAGATGCGGAAGAAGACGAAGAAAAAGACGTCAAATAAAATACAGTTAGTTATTAATATTATATAATTATAGTAACTTACTAACCTCAGAAATCATTGACTGGCTGCCAATCAGTAAATTATACCAGTGCTTTGTACTTGTTCATTGCAGCCCACACAGTTCAGGAACACATGCAGTGCTTTTGTGAAGACAGTTGCTGAGTGGAATCAGCTTAATGACTCACATTGTCACAACTACGCAAGCATCTCGTAGAGGCAGAAAGTGAAAGTAATTTTAACAACAAAGAAACATATCCACCCATCCTTTTGAACACACAACAAGTCATTGTCAACAGACTTCTTCTTTTGTAATAGAAATTAGAAGATATTAGTGTCTCTATCTCACTCTGCACCAACAGATCTCTGAAAGAGATTTCTGGTTCTGTCCATTCACACTCACTGCCATCATATATCATGATCATACTCTGTTATGTAGTATTATATGTAGTAGTATGGCAGTATAGTATGCAGTATTATTATCATACAATTCATACAGGTATGTATGTTGTGTATGTATGTAATAATGTTTTGCTTTGGACCCCACATTTGGAATTCACTCCCACAAGACGTTAGACACTGCTCAACCCAGTCATCTTTTAAAGCCAAACTGAAAACCTTCCTCTTCTCACAGTATTTCCATCCTAACTAATATCAGTACCCAGTTTCTGCTACAGTCAGTGTGTGTGTGTGTGTGTGTGTGTTTGTAGTGCGTTACTTTATGAAAATTGTTTTGGTAGGATTATGCTCTACATGTGTATAGAATATCATATGTAGGTTAATATGTATCATGTGAGCGCTCAGGGCGTTGATGAGCGCATGATAAATGTACATTATTATTATTATTAATAATGTATGCTGTATACAGTATAGCCACTAATGTATTTTATTTGATAGCTTTTGTGATGTCAGTTTGTTAGTGTTACATCAAAATGACAAGATCAAGAACAGAGCTTAGGTAATATGATGAACATAACATTAATATTACAATAATTAATATCAATGGGAGAATAATAAAATGAAAACCTGAATTTTGGTACAAACTTTAAAGTAGCTGTAGAATTTACTAGACAATTCAGCATTCTGAGAGACTGTGGCAGAGGTCTAACATGCTATACACTGTAACTGCAATACAAAAGCAGCTTGGGTTTGTTTGACCACTGATTAAGAATCGGGGAGAGGTTTTGAATTTTTTTAGTTCCTTTAAATTAGTGCTTGTGTGGACAGCCAGTACTGCCCAGATTTGTCAGTGCAGCTCTTCATTGTCATGTGAATAGCATGAACTGACTTACTGCTCAAGACTAGTGAGAGTGAGATTGTTGCTGATGTTAAAAAGACCCCCAGGTAGCATTCACAGTTCAGCTGCTGGCACCACAGGCTGATATATATATATATAATATATATATATATATATATATATATATATATATATATATATATATATATATATCATCTCAGACCATGCCAGAGCTTCAGTAAAGGCCATCCAGTGGATCACTTTCACAGTTTGTCAGTACCCATCTTGCTGGCTACTTGAGTAGTTCACTTTTTGACCTGCTCAGTACACTTGAACTGAGTTACTCTCTTTCCATTATATATTACAGTCTACCTTTCTTGCAAATGTTCTTTCTGTATTACATTTCTTATAAAATCATGTTAAAACATAATGGAAATGGGTAGATTTGGTATGATGAACTGAAATTAATTTGAAAGATAAAATTAAACTAAACAGTAAAATTGCAAACAAATTGAAAAGTCACAGTGACACTGACAGTGTACAGAACTATACTGTTTACTAAGTTACATGTTCGCTAATTCAGTAATTGATATAATAAAAAACTATATTGTTAAAAGTAACTACTAACATACATGGGAACAACCTTGTCAGTACTTGACATTGACATTTTGTTGGTATTCTGACGGGGGATTTTTTGTTGTTGGATTGTTTCAATTTGTCAAGTGCCCTGGCTGGCCAGTATCTAATACAGTAATAGTAACACAAACAGTAAATTACTAATACTGTAATAGACTATGATCTATGGATTAGTCTGGACCCCATTATTATATTACATAAATCTTGTGACCAGTGGTAATGGTATGGAAACAGGTTGTGAGACATACATGTATAAAAGTAGTGCAGTGGAAGCCCTCTGGGGAAGGGAAAGGGTGATGGGTTAGCAGGGAGTATAAAAACTATAATGACTGGTTATTATATATATATATATATATATATATATATATATATATATATATATATATATATATAAGTTATAACAAATTTAAATGTTCCGTAAACATTTTTTATTTTTTTTTAAAAATTAATAAAAGCATACCAACATACAATAACACAGTATTTTGGGGGAAGCGTCAAACAAGTAAACTTATAATTATGAGATGCTCAAAATAACAAGTGTTTCATCTCTAAATCAAATGAACCCAAAGCATTGTAGGGCAGGAACCTAATTAAAGCCTTCTGCCAATGGGTACAGTAGAAGTCAACCTGGGGGGGGGGGGGGGGGGTGTAGTGAATATAAAAACTATGCTGAAAGATGATATTTAAGTGTTTCATCTCTAAATCAGATGAGCCCAAAGCACTATAGCCATAGGGCAGGAACCTAATTGAAGCAATCTCCCAATGGGTCCATTGGAAGTCCATGGGGTGGGGTTGGGGGGTGGATAGTAGGGAGGGGTGAGGGTAGTATGGAGTATAAAAACTAACGAATGATGACATATTTAAGTGTTTCATCTCTAAATCAAATGAGCCCAAAGCACCCTAGGGCAGGAACCTAACGGAATCCTTCTGCCGATGGGTACTGCTTTAAATTTAATACTTTGTGCACAGTTGCCACCCTACTAGTGCGACAGTTTATAATATTACGTGATATCAGTCAGGAACTGTAATCATATTATTAATAAGAAATAAGACTTTCCAAAATTTTGAAAAGTACAGGTGAATTGACCTTTTACTTTTCGATTAGAGGAGAGGGGGAACCAGTATGAAAATCAGTTTTACATATAATATATGATATATATATATATATATATATATATATATATATATATATATATATATATATATATATATATACACACACACATGATAGTTACTATTAGAGGTGAGAATTCAGTACTCCTTACAGTGATGGAAGTTGGAACACTGGTCTGCTTGGTTAGAACACACTGGCTGTAACCATCTGAGCTACAGGGTGCTGTGAGTGTGAGTGAGCAAGAGAGAGAGACAAAGGGGGGAGATAATATACATAGTATATTAGATGGCACGTACTGGTCTTGAATACTGTATGAAAATTGAAATTATAATTTGAAAGGGCCATTGACAACAGGTTTTGTTGTAAAAGTGAAAGTGAAACTCGACAAGTTGACCACTGGTTAGACTGACATTTTTCTAGGCACTGGTCCTCTTGTGAAAAAGGAGCAAATCCCTGTCCTACTGATTAGACTGACAATGTGCTAGGTAATGGTGCTGTTTATTTCAGGTCATGCTTCACTGGCAAGGAGTATAACACTTGTGAAAGAGGCGCAAATTCCTGTCCCATGGATTAGACTGACAGTGTGGTAGGTAATGGTGCTGTTTATTTCAGGTCATACTTCATTGGCAAGGAATGTAACACTTATGAAAGAGGCGCAAATTCCTGTCCCACGGATTAGACTGACAGTGTGGTAGACGTGTACTGGCCCTGCTTATTTCAGGCCATGCTTGGCAAGGAATATTACCCTTGTGAAAGAGTGAGCAAATCTCTGTCCCACTGGTTAGACTGACATTGTGCTAGATACTGGTCCAGCTTATTTCAGGTGACACTTGGCAAGGACTGTAACCCCGTCAAAGGGGAGCAAATCTCTGTCCCACTGGTTAGACTGACATTGTGCTAGGTACTGGTCCAGCTTATTTCATGTGACACTTGGCAAGGACTGTAACACCATCAAAGGGGAGCAATTCCCTGTCCCACTGGTTAGACTGACATTGTGCTACTGCTAGGTACTGGTCCAGCTTATTTCAGGTCACACTTGGCAAGGACTGTAACCCCGTCAAAGGGGAGCAATTCCCTGTCCCACTGGTTAGACTGACATTGTGCTACTGCTAGGTACTGGTCCAGCTTATTTCAGGTCACACTTGGCAAGGACTGTAACCCCGTCAAAGGGGAGCAATCCCTCCCACTGGTTAGTACATTGTCACTGCTAGGTACTGGTCCAGCTTACAGGTCACCTTGGCAAGGACTGTAACCCTGTCAAAGGGGAGCAATTCCCTGTCCCACTGGTTAGACTGACATTGTGCTACTGCTAGGTACTGGTCCAGCTTATTTCAGGTCACACTTGGCAAGGACTGTAACCCTGTTAAAGGGGAGCAAATCCCCATCCCACTGGTCACTGGTCCCACATTGTCAGTCTGTGACATTGTGCTAGGTACTGGCCCAGCTTAAGGTCACGCTTGGCAAGGACTGTAACCCTGTTATTGTGTTAAAGGGGAGCAAATCCCTGTTCCAGTTGTCACTGGTCCTATTTTGTCAGTCTGTGACAATGTGCTAACTGGCCCAGCTTACTTCAGGTCATGCTTGGCAAGGACTGTAACCCTGTTAAAGGGGAGCAAATCCCTGTTCCACTTGTCACTGGTCCCATAGTGTCAGTATGCAACAGTGTACTAGGTACTGGCCCAGCTTACTTCAGGTCACGCTTGGCAAGGAATGTAACCCCCACCAGAGAGGAGCAAATCCCTGTCAGTGAGTTACTGCTCTTTCCTTGCTCAAAACAGATTGCTCAGTGCACATTGTAACTTGCTCAATTCAATCTGATTGCCTGAAAGCTGAGGTATTGACCCTGACTCTGTACTTGTGATTACAGATTGGGGTCACGG